>CM046876.1:207373636-207546136 GCA_025667525.1 Glebionis coronaria
GAGTATTTGTGTTTGTGCTGGTGATTTATGTGTTTGATTGTGTTAGCAGTTGCCTAGTAAGTGTTTTTGATCATTAAAATCACTAGGTTATTAGAAGAAATCACAAGTTTCTTTGATAAGTGACTGATTAAGGGGTGTTTGGGATTACTGCATAAGATTGGATTGTGGTTTGTTAAGTGCTTGTGTGTTGTATGCAAGTATTGGTATCTGTTATTTGGGAGCATATGTGCATCTGTTTGCAGGTTTTTTGGTCTTAAACACATTGATTCATAGATTGGCTATAAAATCTTCATAACTTGGTAAAATTGGCTAGGATTTTGAGGAAACCTATATCTAAGCATAGGTTAAGGGTAACAAGTGCTAAATCAAAGCTAATCACACCAGGGTAGAGGGATTTGAGGCTTGAAATTGGATCAAGTGTCAAGTATATCAGCAAACTTGTTTCTGCATATGTTCTTTGTTCATCAGTAACTTTTTGTTCTTTGATCTTGCTATTTACTTTGATTCAGTGTTTTATTCTTGTTGATTTGTGTTCATTGTTAGTTTATATAGCTTGTGTGTGCATCTGGTTAAGTTTGGTTGGCTTATTTTGCTGAAATCTGCTTATTAAGTGCTTAACTGCTTATTTGCATATCTGGTGCTTATCTGGTGACTGTTTGGCTTATTGTGGCTTATTGTGTGGATAATTTTGTGATTTTATTGTTGCTATTGACTCCTTGTGGTTCATGATCACAAGGGTGCCTTTGTTTCCAATTGAATCAAACCAGAACTCTCAAATAAGCTTGGTCAATTAGTCAAAGCAGTGGGAACTCCTTTCCCCTGCTGGTTGCCACTGATAGTGCATTTTTGGTGTCAACTTATCAATAAGCTTTAATAGCTTATTTTAACCAGCAACAACTTTGTTTTTGTAATAGGTGCTCATATTTTGACCCATTTGTTCATCCTAGAGCATTTGGGTGGTTGACTTTTAGGTTTGACTAGAAAACCAAGTACTTTGACTTTTACATAAGTTCATTTGTGCTTATTCTGGCTTATTGCTTATGCTTATTGGATTTTTGTTGATTGATATTGCTTATTGAGTCCATTTGAAAGCTTTTGCAAGTTGAATCAGCTTCTGAGGTTGAGTATTTCTCAAAAACGACTATTTTGTCGTTTTGTGGAATTTTGCTCTTCTATTTTCTGGCTTATTGAGTGAGCTTATTGAAAATTTCTTTTGACAGATCTCTTAAGCATCCAAAAAGAGGGTTGTGTATCAAAATAGAGCTTATGGCATTAGCTTATGGCTTAATGGGCTGAAAAGCCCAATAAGAATAAGCTTTGTGTTCAATAAGCTGTGATAAGCACATTTTCAGCTTTTGGGCCTTTAGAGTTTTGTTCTTAGAATTAAATTTTGAGTCAGATAGGGCTTTTCCAAGTCAATTGGGCCAAGTTTGACTTTTTGGGCCCAAAAGCCCATTTGTGTTGACTGAATTTGGATTTGGCCCATTTGAGGGCTCATTAGGGGTATTTTGGTAATTTCACTTGCATTTTCTGATTATTTAGGTTAAAATAAACTAGTTTGCAAGTTTTTAGAATTTTTTATAATTTTTGGATTTTTAATATTATTTTATTATTATTTTATTATTATTTTTAAAATTTCACTTTTTCCAACTTTTTACATTTTTCTTAGGTTAAATACATTAAAATAGGAATTTAGCAACTTTTAGAATAATTTTATCACTTATAGATTAATTTTTATAATTATTTTAAGTTTTAATAGTTTTTAATTCATTTTAAATAGTTTTTATTAGTTTTAAAATTTCTAAAAATAGTTTTTAATCATTTTAGGTCATTTTAGAGGTTTATCAATCGAAAAATCTTTATTTGGGCTTTTTGATAATTTATTTGATTTTTAGGGCTTTAATTAGCATTTAAAAATTGAATATTTAATTATTTAAAAGGTTTGAAAAAGTTTTGATAATTGGTAAACTCTTAGTTTATTATTTTTTATTTTTGGTAAATTTTTGGTAATTTTTAGAATTTATTTTATTTTTGGTGATTTTTTAGGTTCTACGTTTTAACTTTCTAATAGTGATTTTGCATTAATTTTTATTTTTACATCTTCGTCATTTTCTCTTCTAATCCCCTTCTAAACCAATCATTAATCACAAACATTTGGCAAATTTTTCACACACATATACCTCCTTGGGAAACGAACTTACACACCATTAAGGGTCATTAGTGTTGATTTTTCCTAAAGTCATCACTCGATACTTACCGCTCATTTACGCTCTTTTGTTTTCCTAAACAAGGAGGTGTAAAACTCTACAATCACTAGGTTTCCGTGATTGAAGAACGTACCGTACATCCAAATCGTCGATAACCGCCTTTCCCAATCAACCTGAGTTCATAGCCTCACACTCTTTTAAATGTTTTTATGAAATGTTTTATAAACCCGCGAGGGAGATAACATGTTAGTTTTAATAAAATAGGACATCAGTTTTCTCGATTGTTTGTTTATTGATTTGGACCCAAATGATTATATGACCCGATGAATGATTGTATGACCCGATAAATGAAATGAAATGGATTATTAAAGTTAGGTTATGTCACTAAAAATCCCATTAGCATGAATTGTGAACTACCGGGATTTGGTAGACGCTTATGCATATAATAGTACTATTTGGGGAAGATCACCCCAGTTCGTGCCTTGACGGTTGATCCCCGTCGTGCCACATTGATTGGTAAGCTAATTTATGTATGAGAAGATTTCCATAGCGTGATTTTTGTGACGACACGCGAACTTAGATGGGAAACTGAGTTTCGGGTTAGCTACCCGTTGTTTGTTATAGTAAGGTAGCAATGTCATGCGGCTTATAATAATCCAATAACGAAAATACTGCTATACGCATTGAATTACAATATATTGCCTGACTAGCAATACGGGGTCTTATTATTGATATTATGTTGTTGTTTTGGTTTTACATAACCATATTCATATAACGGTTTTTATCTAACTCTATACAACGTTATAAAACGTAATGTATGATGTTTTTACGACATTTGTTCATATAATGGTTTTGAAGGAAAAAGCCTATAGTATGATTTACAACAAAGATTTGTATGAAATGTTTTTGGCTTATTTTATAGCCTACGACAAAGAATTGTACAAAATCATTTTTGGTAATAATTTTATACCGATGATATATTAATGGATTTCATTAAACTCTATGAATTCACTCGGCGTTTTCGCTGACCTTTTCTTTTAACATATTTTATCTCAGGTACTTGAAGGTAATTCTCGAGAAGACGACAAGAATTTATGGCCCGCACTTAAATAACAATTTCCTTTCAAATGTTTTGTAAAACTTGTATGAAATACTATGACTTGGGACCGATGTAAATTTGATATTCATGAATGGAAAAATGCTTTATTATTAAACGACGCGATTTTTAAGCGTTGTCTATGATGTGAGTAATGTGTTATCCCGTAACACCAACGACTCTTTCGTTGTATTGAATTGTATAAATTTGGGGGTGTTACACTATGCTTCTGATGTCGTCAGTGAGGTACCAACCACATCTAATAATGTTCATGATAATCCACATCATGTTGAGCATGAAAATGACAACCTCGAACAGCATTCGAGAACTAGTAATTCAAATGATGTGGTATCTAATCCAACATATTTGAGTGAACCTCAACCAAATGCTACGACAGGTATGGAATCTTATGATCAATGTGATCTAGTAATGGTGAAACATATTATTGATAACATGAATGTGGCTGTTCGACAAACTGTAGATATGAATGCCAACCTAACCGCTGAGCTTGCGCTGTATAAGGAAAAGGTCAAAACTTTTGAAATGGTCCCTCAAGCAGAAAAAATAACTTATTCTGAATTTGACCAATTTCGTTTTGAAAAGATTGAACACTTAAAAGAAATAGAATCATTAAAGCAAATCTATCCAATGAATTAAAAGAAAAAGAGTCGGTTCTAAATGATTTTTAGAAACTTAAAATGGATTTCAAAACTCTCGAGCCTAAAAATTTGTATCGGAAATTAATGCTACCAAACTTCTTAAATTCAAGGAACAACAGCTTTTAAAACAATACGCTTCCTCAGAAAAGGTTCATCTTTTAACTAAATCGTTTAAAGAACTTGAACTTAAGCGTCTTCAAGATTTACCACCTAATCCTGGTTATGCAAAACAAGCTCAGGAATATATTACTTGTCTTTATGATGTGGCCCTAATTGGCAAATCAAAAGAAGCACCTTATGTTTGTAGTACTGAGGAGACTATTTCACTTGCGGAAGAAACTAGATCTAAAATGCTTTCAAAATTCCATAAGCTTGATTATGATAAGCATAATAAAGATCAATTTTCTAAAAAGGATCGTATTGGCTTACAAAAGGAATTAGCTCAATTATCATCTTTTATGCCCCAAAGTTTGTCAAAGGAAAACCTTCCTAGTACGTCTCCTACACTTGTCAAAAAGGATTTAACTAAGTTAATTCCACCGGTAAGTAAGGTGTTAGATAGCTTAAATGTGGTGCACCAACACTTTGCCGATTTTGACAAGGTCATTACGGAATGTATGACGGCTACGGCCATAACGGAAGGTGAATGGAATTTTGAGCACACTAGAACTGCGTTTCGAGACGAAATTGTTCCATTTGTAAACAATGTTAAAGCTTGTCTTGACAATATGGATCAAGATTTGCTTTTGGAAATAGAATAAGTTAGACGTGTTTTCAATGAAATTGATGATGCTTATGAAAACAGCTAACTTTAAATAGAACGAATTTCACGCCAAATGATCAGCTTCTGAAGCAAGTGATGTCGCATTATATTGTTTCCGTTTGTGTGAATAAAAGTGTTGATAATGATTCTATTGTGCATAATGTTGAATCTGTGGATAATGTGGTAGATAGTACTTGTCACAAATCTGACGCTGAATTTTTAAAGCTTCAAGATTCTTATACTTTGCTTTCAAAACGTTTTGATGAGATTCAAAAACATTGTATTTCGCTTGAATGTACACAACAATTTCTTCAAGAGCTTTTTAAAACGTCATTCGAAGGTGTTATTATAGATGATTCAAATTTTCAAAAGAATTTTTTATTGAATTTACAATCAAACAACGTCAGCCAAGTAAGAAGGTTGTTAAATCATTACCGATAAACATAGACAAATCTAAGGAGATTAACTGTGTGAACATACTTGAGGCTGCTGAGAATTTTAAACTTGGTCTAGATAATCGAGTTTCCAAGATTTTGTCCAAAGTTGATAACTTAAAACAGAAAAATACACAACTCTTCTATTCAGTAAAGCCCGCATGTGCTAATACCACTGCACAGAATCAATCATTGATTGAACGATTGAATCGAAAGTCAGTTGAAGTATCTCATTTGAGGGAAAAATTTTGTGATAAAAATTTGGCTTTGGTTGAGTTAATGGAAACACTTCGTACCCTAATAGGTAATAATGTTGTGGATAACGCAGCCACCGTCTCAGCACCGTCCTCTAGTGCAATAAAAAAGAACCTTATCACCGTCACACCACTTAACATGGGCCCTAGGACTAAAGCATCTCAAACATTGGTCACTAAAGATAAGGCAAAATCAAAACCAGCTTCTAATATTCCCGTGTTGCCTTCTACAGGAGTAAGCACCACTACTAAGGCTCAAAGATCTAAGCTTAAAAGAAACAAGAAGAATGATAGGATCTTGTCCCCATCTAGTAGTCAAGTGACGAAGAAAGTAGAAGCCCATCCTAGGAATGTTATTTCTGTTTTGAATAAAAAGAATCATGTAGCTAAACTTAAAGGCTCTACAGTTGTGCAGCATTCTAAGCCTACTGTGAATTCTAAGTTGAAATGTTGGAATTGCAATGAATGTATGTTTTCTAGTCGTCATGATTCTTGCCTTATTGACCATGTGAATGAGATGAATGCCCGAAAAAATGGTTTAGAATGGAAACCGACTTGGAAAGTGTTAACCCAAGTTGGATGGATGTGGCGTCCCACGGGTTGAAATTTCACTATTGTAGGAAATGCGTCCCTTTAACTAGGATCACTCCTACTAAAGCGAAGAAAGCGTGCCCTTTAACTAGGAGTACCAAGGTTACCAAAACACGGGCATGTCCTTTAACTAGGAACACCGACACTACTGTTGGAACCAAGTGCCCTTTAAATAGGTCTACTCCCACTTTAGTGCCCGCAAATACTCCAAAACCTCAGAAAGTTGGAACAATAAAACCTGTTAATGGTAAAACTCACATTAGAAAACGTAGGAAATCTAAGGATAACAAAAATGTTAGCAATTCCGATAATATTATATATGTATCTGCAAACACTCTAGAACCAATAGTTTCCAATGCATTGTCTGCTGTTGATGTTGAAAACAGGTGGTCCAAATTGTTCTCTGGTAATTGGACTCTGGTTGCTCGAAGCATATGACCGGAGATCGCTCTCAGTTCAGAAATTTTGTCAGCAATTTTCTAGGTACGGTTCAATTTGGAAATGATCATATTGCAAAGCTAATGGGTTACGGTGAATATCATATTGGGAATGTTATAGTTTCGAGAGTGTATTATGTGGAAGGTCTCTGTCACAACTTATTTTCTGTGGGACAATTTGTGATGCAAACCTATAAGTTGCTTTTCGAGAGCATACCTGCTTCATTCGTAATTTGGAAGGGGTTGATTTATTTAAAGGTACTCGAGGGAATAATTTGTACACTTTGTCTCTACAAGATATGATGGCCACCTATCCCGTATGTCTTCTCTCCAAATCATCAAAGACTAATTCATGGTTATGGAATCGACGGTTATCTCATCTTAACTTTGACGCTATTAATCATTTGGCGAAAAACGAACTTGTTCATGGTCTTCCTAAACTTACATTTCACAAGGATCATTTGTGTTCCACGTGTACAATGGAGAAAAGCAATAAGAAATCATACAAACCCAAGACTGAAGACACCAACCAAGAGAAACTTTATTTGTTGCATGTGGATCTTTGTGTGCCAATGCTTGTTGAAAATTTTGGTGGTAAGAAGTACATCCTCGTCATGGTGGATGATTACTCTCGGTTTACATGGGTGAATTTTCTTGCAACAAAAGATGAGGCACCTAAAATCATCATCGATTTTCTCAAGATGATTCAAGTGCGTCTCAACACTACTGTCTGACGCATTCGTACAAATATGGAACCGAATTTGTGAATCAAACTTTGCGTAAGTAGTATGAAGAAGTTGGCATATCTCATGAAACATCTGTTTCTCGCACTCCACAACAAAATGGTGTCGTTGAAAGGAGAAATCGTACATTTATGGAAGCAGCTCGAATGATGTTAATTTACGCAAAGGCTCCATTATTTTTATGGGCAGAAGCAGTATCAACAGCAGTGTACACCCAAAACCGATCACTAATTCGAAAACGCCACGGTAAAACACCTTATGAGCTTCTACATGGTAAAGTACCAGATTTATCATATCTTCATGTATTTGGTTCTCTTTGCTATCCAAATAATGATGGTGACAATTTGGGAAAACTTCAACCAAAGGCTGATATTGGTATTTTTGTAAAACCCGCCTTAAAATCCTATGAACAGTACACGTGAACAGTAACTCATGAAAACACGATAAAAATAAAACTTTCCATTTATAATATTAATACACGTGTCACGATATTAAATAACGAACATTCATGAATATTATAAAGATGACACGATCGCGACTACCAAATTGAAGATAAACAATCATGAACGTACATGACCAAAATATGTTAAACGATGAAAAACTTGGGGTTTTACCTAGTGGGCCCCACATGTCACGGCTAGGCAAAGGAGAAAGGAACAAATGGGCTTTTATGCCCATTTCCTACAAATAATAAAACACAGGATTTCACTTTCACAATTTTTCGGTTAATCAAAAATTGCAAAACCCTTTTAGAAGCAAACCAGATGATTTTGATAATTGTTTTTAGGTGTACGTGTTCGTGATCGATTACCTTTTCATTGCACGTAATTAGTATAATCAAAACCCTTTTCTTTTTATTTATCTTTCATGAATTCATGTTATAATCATAAAAACTAATCAAGAAAACATGTAGATAAATTAAACCATGATAATTAAGGGTGTTTTGGTTCGGTTGTTGTAGCCGAGACACAACCGAGACCTTTACAGGTCTCAGCTTGGTTCTGTTTACACCACCGAGACCCACAAGGGGGCTCGGTTTGGTTGTTTTGTTCGGACCCGAGACCAAGGGACCCCGTCCTAGGGTCGGGATATGCTTATGCTTTTAGTTAGCTTGGGTTTCGTGTCAACCGAGCCCCTCCAAGGCTCGGTGGGACTTTGTTATAGACCGCGTTCAAATCAGTGGGAACCAGTACTAGGTCGGTGGGTGTTTTGGGTGCTATCCGTGGCTAGTCAGGGGGAACTTAGCCATGTCAGTGGTAACCGGCTAGTCTGGGTAGCCACTAACGGGTTTGGTTTGGCCTATGTTCGTTTCGGCTTATGCATAAAAATCGGGCTCGAGATCGGGAACTTATCAAAAATCAGTTTTTAAACATGTCATTATGAAACTTAGGCTTCATTAATTATTTTAATTAGTTCATGTTTTAACCTAAGTTATTTATTTTATTAACCTAGCATTTTAATTAAATTGTATATTATATAATTTATTAAATATAACCAAGTTAATTATTTAATAACCTATAACCTTATAACCATGACATGTAATTTGATAGTAAGATAGCTTATATTTTTCCTAGCTTAATAATCCAGCTTATTTCTATTTTTGCGAAACTTACTATTTTTAAAACTTTCTATTTTAGGAAACCTGCTACTTTTTATAAGTTGTGTAGTATTACAATACAAGTATTATAATACAAGTATTATAATACACTAATACATGAATAATACATAGTAGAACAACAGTATAACTACAGTTAACACAGTAAACAGTAAAACATGATAGAATACGTGTAACAAGCTAATTACACTCAGAACCAGTAAAACACATGTAATTCAGACAATTCATATACGTCCATATTTCTTATGTAGTATTATCTGTCAAGGCGGAGTAGTATTCATCGTTTTCATTAGCTTCTGCTGGACATAAGGTACGGATTTCCCGTCCTTCAGTAAGGAGAATTTCTTCCTTCATTAGGATTTCCCGTATGCAGCCAATTGTTTTCCCAAGTAGTTACATATTAAATGCTTATGTTTATTAGTTACCTTAGACATATACATGCATGACTAGTTTTACCTAGTTCTGGAGGTACCATAACCATAACACTAGAGGCACTTGTGTTATGACTTCACCATGGTGGAGTGATAGCTTGTGGCGTCCCTTTTCGGATATTTGGCCATTATATTATTATAATATCATGTGGGGCGTATGGGTGCATCCTAGTTACATGTTCCAGTCAGGATTTCATGGTGAATGTGGTGTGTGCCTTGCATCTTTCACAAGGAGCTGATCCCTCCTACCCACTTACCAGTTAATTAGAGGAAACCCCTCTAATTTGCATGACGAGGTCACCCCTCCAAATATTCATGCACGTTGTTCACCTCATGACTTATATTGGCTTTTGGTACATTAACGATACAGATTTTCATAAGTAACATAAGCTTTGTTTTCAGAACTAAAACCAGTTAACATGACAGACAACTAGGTATTACAGGACTTACTCATTTCCGCTGTTATTCATGTTATACATTTCTTCCTATATTATGCCGTTCATGTTATGTTATATATTCGTGCACTAAGCGTATTGCTCAGCCGTTACTTTCTTTCCATGTCCCAAAACGGCAGGTACCTAAGGTTAGACTGGAGCATTTGGAGGACACGCATATGATGGGAGCTACCTTAGACTTCTTCTCCTCATGACTTCATATATTTATGATTGTTTAGTCTTCCTTTAGTTCATTTATTTATTTATGTTTAGGGGTTATGTTTGGGAACCGATGTTTGATTCCAGTTATCCCTTTGGTCATGTATGTTTATGACATATTACCTTGCATGCTTTCATGACACGCCATAATTATCCTATGATATTCCATCTATCAAAATGGGGTATTTCAATTATGGTATCAGAGCCAAGGCTTCGACCTGTAGGATCTAAAACTCGATCTGTGACTAGTGGGTAGTCACCAGAATCTTCCTAAGTCAACACTCGTTATTCCACGTATTGATGTTTTTAGCACTTTGTCGTTTTAACCATGATGTTTTCTTCGGAATGGTTTTACTAATATGGATTGAACAACCGTCATCCATACTTAGTTACATGTCATTGTTTCTATGCGCGATGTTTCTTGCGAAGGTTGACTAATATGGACTGAACCACAGTAGTTCATACTTAGTCACACGTATTCTATTTTGTTTTAGACAGTTGGTTTTCATTCATTCTTTTCATGTATTCATTTCATGCATTCATGTCATTGTCGTAGGAATTATGACTAAGTAATGGTTGGTACAGGACTGGCCCTATTTAGTCGCATGTGCTTTTATCGAAACTTTTAACTTTGGTCCAACCTATTGGCGTCCACTTTGCTATGTCTTTGTTTTGGTTAACCGACCCACAGGCGTTCACCCTCGCTCATATAAAAAGTTTTATAAACCGCATCATGCATTTTAAACTGTTTCATTGCTTTATACATTGTTCATGCCTTTTATATTCACCTCATATTACTCCAGACTTATCATTTATGTTGCATTGTTTGCATTGTGAAAAGATTCATAGTCGTCCACACTATTAACTTTTAAAATTTATTTCATTACAGTCATAATTTGTTTTCACGTCCCCTCATTTATTGTTACGATTTATGTCATCATACTATCATGGTTAACCTTGTTCTCATGCTGATGATGTTTTATACTCATTCATGTAATTTTGTTCCATGTTTCTTCATGTTAATTTTGTTTCATGTTAGACACGGATGGATTGTATTTAATCATGTATTCATGATAGCCATGGTTGGTTTTCATTAATCATGTTTCATTTGGCAATCATTCGATTCCATTTAATCGTATTATATGCCTCTTATACAACCAGAATTATGTCTATGCTAAATTAGCTAGGTTATTACGTGTTCCATGGTCATGTCAGATGGTTGATACTGTATCGATCATCTCATCAGAATTCCATGTGTACCCATGTACCATGTTCCATGTTTACTTCATGTACCACTTCCAGAAATATTTCATTTATCGCACACCAAGTGGGTACTAATCTATTTTCAATTTTCTCAGAGGTTTTCCTTCTCACCAATGTTGCTTAAAAGATGATACGGCTCTCAGCTTGGAGATTTTCAAAACAAGGACGAAGCAGATAGATCGAAGCAACCTGACTAGAATTATATTTAAACCACCAGATGTACCGTTTCATTCCATATTATTACCTTTTCAGATTGTACGTCACATGATTATTATGTGGTCTTTTCCAGCATATGAATGGGAACCGGTACCAGTCGGCCAATCAACTTAAAAGTTACTTGAATCACGGTCATGATAATGACGGTCGTTTAACTGACAGTCAAAGAGGTAGTGACAACTACCGTGACAGCAAGTACTCTGACAATAACGATATAACCTCCGGTTACGGACATGATCAGAAATACAAAGGGTTAGCAGCCCAACCGATCCGCCAAATTCTGGCATGATGACCTATGTTTTTTTGAGATTTCATTGTTTCACATCTCGAGACTCATGTCAAGACATCCGTCAAGACACATGTCCCACGAATATGTTGAAGATACATGTCAAGACACTAGTCAAGACACATATCATGCGAATATCCCCTCAAGACACGAGTCAGGACACATGAATCGCGTTTATCATCTAAAACTGCCTTGAGTAATTCAGGATGCCCTCCAAGGGTTATAACCATTCTTATGTGTCATGAATAAAGCAGGCCATAAGAATTCCGTCATCATCATCGGGGTATTGTTCACGTTTGAACACACAGTGTTCGTTCTACAAGAGGCATGCGAAGCACGTTCTGTAAAATATACTACGTTTTACTCCATGTATTAGCATGGCACTTTCATTACTTGATTTCATATTTCATATATATCAATGACCATAAGGACGCGACTCGTGTCATCCATGTATACGAACCCAGTCATTCAGTATGACAGTAGGATCCAATCTTCTATGTAACTTCCTCCGAGATATGGGAGTTAAATATGACTTTGTCTATAGACTATGAACAACATCCTATGCTGCAATAAGCCGTTATCCATATCAGATTATGTACATCGATGTTCAGGCTTCTGAATACATTCAGCATGGTTTTCCATCAGGAAAATCTGTGTAAGTCATTTATGTTTCACAAACATATGATCGTCATTCCAGGGCTGCGAAGATTTTCCAGCTATCTTTTATGACACGACTTCTGAAACTCCTTTTACCCAGAATCAGCGGGATATTTCTAAATTTCTAGATGTATTTCTAGAAAAACATCCGAAATTACTTCCTATGTGCAAGATGAAACATAACCCCAAGCCGATTAGGGAGCAAAATCAGTTTCTAAGACTCTTCATAGCATAGCTTTCTGGAGCTAACGAGTTCAAGGTTTAGCTGCAGGGATGCCTGAACCTGGTTCATCCATCAGGTACATCACTCTAATGGGCACCGGTCTTGCTTAGTAAGGAGAAGGACGATAACATGAGATTATGTGTCGACTATTGTCGATGTAAACAGATCACCATTCATGACCTTCATCTCCCTCCACGCATTTTCGACGTATACGATCAATTGCAAGGTGCTAAGCACTTTTTCAAAAGCAAATTACAATCATGTTGTCAACAGTGACGAGTGGAAGAGCAGGACATTTCCATGACTGCTATTAGCACACGAGTTGATCATGTTGAATCCACGATTTTGTTTTAGTCTCAAAAATGCTTCAGCAGCATATGGACTTGGTAAATTGAGTTTCCATGAACTCATAAACAAGTTCGTTTGTACTTTCATTGAGGACAACCTGATCTTCTCCAAGTCTAGAGAAGAACATGAAGAACATATTCGCCTATGCTACAAATTATAAGACATCATAAATTTCACCTGAAATTTTGCCTTTCGGGTGATTATAGTGACACGATGGAATCACGTTGACTCTTATGGTTAATCTTACAATGACGCGGTCTACGCGTAAATGATAGAACCTTACACCAAATTGTGTGTTCTAGAGAATCCTACGCTAACAGAAGTCTAATTTCAGAGACTCATAGTTTGGCAAATTCCTATGTATCCAGTTGCTATGAAGCAAGATACAGTTAAGTTCATATCTAAGAATCTGTCATACCGGCAGGTTAAGATAGAACACCAGCAGGTCAAGAGTTATTTCCACACTTGGAAATCGTTAAACGGAGAAGGGACAAGACCTCCATGGAAATGTTACCGGACTATTCACAAGCTCAGAGGAAGCATGATGCTATCTGGATTGCTTCAACCATTTGACCAAGTCTGCAAAATCCTTTCATCCGTTAGAATTTCACAGCTATCAGATCATCAGACATGTTCCAGTCAAAGATCGTACGGTCACTGAACACTATACCAGCTATCAGCTCAGAGGAAGACTCGCGTACGCATTCAGTCATCATTATGTTCATGTCTTGGTTAAATTTTACGTTTTTGCCTTCGCATTTACGTTCACGACACTATTCCTGTTCATGATCATATTCTAGCTTACTATTTAAGTTCGCTTTTGTTCTGGAAAGTTTACAGCAAGCTTGAGAGACGAGGCTCAAGTTTAATAAACTTTTCTTCTTCAGGCTGACGTTTCATGTCACATTCCAAGTCTTACCTCTTACTGGTTGACGTTACCTCCTCAGTTGTTCCATGTTCACGATATGTTTTACGTGTCATGTTCATTCCACGTTGCTCATATCACGTTCACGGTATGTTGCACGTATCACGTCCATCATACATTTCTCATGTTACATTTACCATACCTCCACGTATCAAGTTCACAATTGCTCACGTATCACGTTTACAATTGTTCACGTACTACATTTCAGTACGTCTCGTACATCGCTACTAAGACGCTTCTGATATAATTTATTCCAGATTATTTCGCATCATATCGTTTGGGTTATCTTTATACATTATTTATTCGCCACTCGATCAAATTCATGAGGACCCATCTCACGATGGTGAACCAGAAACTTTATGTATCTTAATGACAGAGTCGTGAAGATCAAGATTATTACATCTCGTCAAGACCAGTTAGAAAGTCGTTCCAAGAGGGAAGCCACTTGGAAACGAAGGAGTCCATCTGGATCCTTATCCTCTTTTCTATCCATGAGTGACATATATTCTTCTCAATGATATCACGTTTCATGTCCTCTTTAGTCATGTCATGCTCCATGTCTTTTCCAGTCTTGTCATGTCCTTTACAGCTTCAGTATCTCTAATTAGAGGATGAACGGTCCTTTTAGAGGGGAAGAATGGTAAAATCCGCAACATTTTCGCGACTCTAATTCGAGGACAAATTATTCTTTTAGAGGGGAAGAGTTGTAAAACCCGCCTTAAAATCCTATGAACAATACACGTGAATAGTAACTTATGAAAACACGATAAAAATAAAACTTTCCATTAATAATATTAATACACGTGTCACGACATTAAATAACGAACATTCATGAATATTATAAAGATGACACGATCGCGACTACCAAATTCACGATAAACAATCACGAACGTACACGACCAAAATATTTTAAACGATGAAAAACTTGGGGTTTTCCCTAGTGGGCCCCATATGCCGCGTCTAGGCCAAGGAGAAAGGAATAAATGGGCTTTTAGGCCCATAGCCTACAAATAACAAATAACAGGATTTCAATTTCACAAATTTTAGGTTAATCAAAAATTGCAAAACCCTTTCCTTTGTCTCTCTTATGCCGCCGGCCACCATCAACATCAAGAAGAAAACTAGACGATTTTGATAATTGTTTTTAGGTGTACGTGTTGGTGATCGATTACCTTTTCATTCCACGCAATTGGTATAATCAAAACCCTTTTCTTTGTATTTATCTTTCATGAATTCATGTTATAATCATAAAAACTAATCAAGAAAACATGTAGATAAATTAAACCATGATAATTAAGGGTGTTTTGGTTCGGTCGTTGTAGCCGAGACACAACCGAGACCTTTATAGGTCTCGGCTTTGTTTTGTTTGCACCACCTAGACCCACAAGGGGGCTCGGTTTGGTTGTGTTATTCGGACCCGAGACAAAGGGACCCCGACCAAGGGTCGGGGTATGTTTATGTTGTTAGTTAGCTTGGGTTTAGTGTTAACCGAGCCCCTCCAAGGCTCGGTGGGATATTGTTTTTGACCGGGTTCGAATCAGTGGGAACCGGCACTAGGCCGGTGGGTGTTTTGGGTGCTAGCCGTGGCTAGCCAGGTTGGACTTAGCCACGTCAGTGGTAGCCGGCTAGGCCGGGTACCCACTGACGGGTTCGGTTTGGCCTAAGTTATTTATTTATTAACCTAACTTTTTAACTAAATTGTATATTATATAGTTTATTAAATATAACCAAGTTAATTATTTAATAACCTATAACCTTATAACCATGACATGTAATTTGATAGTAATTTAACTTATATTTTTCCTAGCTTAATAATCCAGCTTATTTCTATTTTTAAAAAACTTACTATTTTTGGAAACTTTCTATTTTAGGAAACCTGCTATTTTTATAAGTTGTGTAGTATTACAATACAAGTATTATAATACACCAATACATGAATAATACACAGTAGAACAACAATATAACTACAGTTAACACAGTAAACATTAAAACATGACAGAATACGTGTAACAAGCTAATAACACTCAGAACCAGTAAAACACATGTAATTCAGATAACTCATACACGACCATATTTCTTATGTAGTATTATCCGTCAAGGCGGAGTAGTGTTCATCGTTTTCATTAGCTTCTACTAGACATAAGGTACGGATTTCTCGTCCTTCAGTAAGGACAATCTCTTCCTTCATTAGGATTTCCCGTATGCAGCCAACTGTTTTCTCTAGTAGTTATAGATTAAATGCTTATGTTTATTAGTTACCTTAGCCATATACATGCATGACCAGTTTCACCTATTTATGGACGTACCATAACCATAACACTAGAGGTACTAGTGTTATGACTTTAGCACGGCGGAGTGATAGCTCGTGGCGTCCCTTTTCAGTTATTTGGCCATTATATTATTATATTATTATGTGGGGCGTATAGGTGCATCCTAGTTACATGTTTCAGTCAGCATTTCATGGTGAATGTGGTGTGTGCCTTGCATCCTTAACAAGGAGTTGATCCCTCCTACCTACTTACCAGTTAATTAGAGGCAACCCCTCTAATTTGCATGACGAGGTCATCCCTCCAAGTATTCATGCACGTTGTTGACCTCTTGACCTATATTGTCTTTTAGTACATTAACTAATACAGATTTTCATAAGTAACATAAGCTATGTTTTCATAACTAAACCAGTTAACATGACAAACAACTAGGTATTCCAGGACTTACTCATTTCCGTTGCTATTCATGTTTTACATTTCTTCCTATATTATGTCGTTCATGCTATGTTATATATCCGTGCACTGAGCGCATTGCTCAACCGTTACTTTCATTCCATGTCCCAAAACGGCAGGTATCGTAAGGTTAGACTGGAGCATTTGGAGGACACGCATAGGATGGGAGCTACCTTAGACTTCTTCTCCTCATGCCTTCATATATTTATGCTTGTTTAGTCTTCCTTTAGTTCATTTATTTATTTATGTTTTGGGCTTATGTTTGGGAATTGATGTTTGATTCCGGTTATCCCTTTGGTCATGTATGTTTATGACATATTACCTTGCATGCTTTGATGACACACCATAATTATCCTTTGATATTCCATCTATCAAAATGGGGTGTTACAATTTTCATTGGTTATGTACCCACAAAGAAGGCATACCGAATATACAATCGTAATTCTCGTAAGATCCTTGAAACTATGAATGTTGATTTTGATGAGCTGACGGAAATGGCTTCTGAGCAAAGCAGCTCTGAACCCGCACTTCATGAAATGGGACCAAGTAACATTAGCTCTGGTCTTGTCCCAAACAACCCTACTTCATCATCATTTACACCACCTTCAAGGAATGAATGGGATACGCTGTTTCAACCGTTCTTTGATGAATTATTTACTCCTCCAAGTATTGTTTCTCTAGAACATGAAGTAATAGCTTCGGTCAACGAAGTTGTCACTCCAGCAACCGAAGAAAAATCAGATATGTCTACATCTATAATTGGTCAAGATATACCTTCAACGAGTAATTCTCAACCAACACCCGAATCAACTACCCATGTCATGCCTATTGATGATGAAGAGGATGATGATGATCACGATTTGGAATTCGTTCAAATGCGTGAACTTCCATTCTTTGGTGTACCAATTCCCGACCATAATGAAGTCGGGTCATCCACCTCAGAGGAAGCTCCTACTATGGTCTACTCCAATCCACGGATTCGTAAACATGACAGCAAGTGGAAAAAGGATCATCCTATAGATTCTATTATTGGTGACCATAATCGTCCGGTATCCACATGAAGTCAGTTACAAGAAAGTGCAATGTTTTGTCATTTTTATGCTTTTCTAAGTGAAGTTGAACCTAAGACGTGGCAACAAGCATTTACCCAATCTTGTTGGATAGAAGTTATGCAAGAAGAACTTAATGAATTTATACGTCTTGAAGTATGGGAACTTGTCCAATGCCCGGATCAAGTGAAGTTACTCACTTTGAAATGGGTTTACAAGGTGAAACTCGATGAGTTAGGTGGTATATTGAAGAACAAAGCTCGACTAGTAGCTTGTGGATACACGCAATTTTTGGACATCGACTTTATGGAATCCTTTGCACCTGTTGCTCGTTTGGAAGCTATTAGACTATTCCTTGCTTATGCACATGAATATGATCGTCTATCAGATGGATGTGAAGACGACATTTCTTAATGGTGAAATCAAGGAAGAGGTCTATGTTAAACAGCCGGATGGTTTTGTGAATCTTAAATATCATAATCATGTGTACAAGCTTAAGAAGGCTCTCTATGGGTTGAAGCAATCTCCACGCGCATGGTATGATCTATTGTCACAATTCCTCATTACTCAAGGATTCGCTAAAGGCAAGGTGGATCCACGCTGTTCATTCAGAAACGAGGTAAAGATATGATTATGGTACAAATATATGTTGATTATATTATATTAGCCTCCTCGACCCAAACCTTATCCGATGAGTTTGGGACACTCATGTCTTCCAAGTTTAAGATGTCAATGATGGGCAAGGTATCATTTTTCTTAGGACTTCAGATATCTCAGAGTCCCAGAGGCATCTTTATCAATCAATCCAAGTATGCCCTTGAATCTCTTAAGAAATATAATATGGAATCTTGCGACCCCGTGGATACTCCAATGGTGGAACGAACTAAGCTAGATGCATATCCACATGGGATTGCCGTTGATCCGACACTTTATCGTGGAATGATCGGTGCCCTTCGGTATATCACAGATAGTCGCCCTGATCTTCAATTTGCTATATGTATGTGTTCTCGGTTTCAAACTAGGCCTACTCAGTTACACTTAGCTATAGTTAAACGGTTCTTTCGGTATCTTAAAGGAACCATTAATCGGGGAATTTGGTATTCGAAGGACTCTTCGGCCGCACTAATGGCATACACAGATGCGGATTACGCGGGTTGTCAAGATACAAGGCGTAGCACAAGTGGAACCTTGCAACTAATAGGAGATCGACTAATTAGTTGGGTATCGAAAAGGCAGAAAAGCGCTGAAATATCCAGTACGGGGGCAGAATACATAGCTATGTCCGGTTTGTAACACCCCCAAATTCATACAACTCAATACAGCGGAAGACTAGTTGGTGTTACGGGATAACACATTACTCACATCATAGACAACGCATACAAATAGCGTCGTTTATTAACAAAGCATTTCCATTCATAAATATCAAAATTTACATAGGTCCCAAGTCATTACATTTCATACAAAGTTTTACAATATATTTGAATGGAAAATATTGTTTAAGTGCGGGCCATGAATTCTTGTCGTCTTCCCGAGAATTACCTTCAAGTACCTGAGATAAAACATGTTAAAAGAAAAGGTCAGCGATAACGCCGAGTGAATTCATAGAGTTTAATAAAATCCATCAGTATAATATCAGTATAAAATTATTAGTGAAAGTCATTTTGTACAAATCATTTTAATAGGCCATAAAATAGCCAAATTCATTTTATACAAATCCTTATCGAAAATCATAATATAGGCATTTGCCTTAAAAATCATTATATGAGCCAATGTCGTTAAAAAATCATACAATACGTCTTATGACGTTGTATGAAAATAAAAACCGTTATATGAATATGGTTATGAAAACAAAAACATGAACATAATATCAATAGTATGACCATGTATTGCTAGTCAGGCAATACATCGTAATTCGGAGCGTCTAGTAGTATTTCGTTAGTTTTGGATTATTATAAGCCGCATGAAATTGTTACCTTACTAACCAACAACGGGTAGCTAACCCGATACTCAATTTGCCCATCTAAAGTAGCGTGTCGTCACAAAGGTCACGCTATGGAAATCTTCTCATACATAAATTCGCTTACCAATCAATGTGGCACGACGGGGATCAACCGTCAAGGCGCGAACTGGGGTGATCGTCCCCAAATAGTACTATTAAATGCATAAGCGTCTACCAAATCCCGGTAGTTCACAATTCATGCTAATGGGACTTTTAATGACATAACCTAACTTTAATAATCCATTTTATTTCATCTATCGGGTCCTTTAATCATTTATCGGGTCATACAATCGGGTCATACAATCATTCGGGTCCAAGTTAATAAACAAACAATCGGGACAAATGGTGTCCTATTTTGTAAAAACTAACATGTTATCTCCCTCGCGGGTTTATAAAACACTTCATAAAAAAAACATTTAAAAGAGTGCGAGGCTATGAACTCACGTTGATGTGGGAAGGCGGGTTATCGGCAATTCGGACGTACGGTACGTGCTTCAATCACGGAAACCTAGACAAATAATACTTGTCTTAGACTCATGTACAATGACTTTATAAAAATAACAATTATTTATACATATGATGATTATATATATATGATGACAAGTGGGTTTACATATTCTCGTTTACTCATTTTAGTGTTATATGTCGGTAACTTTTATACTAGTTTACTAGGTTTACCTATTTACAAGTTTTAAGTCCAATAAGCTTATTATAAGTTATTTAACTTGTTTTAATCCATTTTACACTTATATTATCAGTATTTAAACTTTACAAGTTGGGCCCAAATGGGTTAAGCCCAATAAGTTCTTTTTATAAGAGTTTAACTTATTTAGTCTAATTATTAGTCCAATATGTTTACTTAGCTCGTTAATGTCCGCATGTCCTATAGTTCGAGTTTTATCGGTTTTTACTTGTTTTAGATACTTATATATCAGTATATGACTTTTAAAAACTTTACATTAGACGGGTTTGATCGTCTAAGTTTTAACTGGCGAAAAACGTTAATTTTACGGTAATAGCCGAAAAAATCGTAAAAATCAAGGTTATAGTTTTTATTACTTATAAGTATTATTCCACTACCATTTTTATAATTTATACACTTATTTAACCTTTTACATATTTATATAAATAAAATCCATAAGTTAGTGGGTTTTTATTTTACATTTTATACAATATAATTTTGAGTGCTTATATAATAATAATAAACATTACAAAATCTGATTTTTATTTTCATCTTCACCAAAACTGCCATATCTAGAGTTCTATATGGGGATAGAAGCTCAACATTTTATCACATAAACTACATGATTTTTTCTCCATTTAACTCTGCTATAGCTACTGTTGAATCATCATCTAAGTATTTTCTAAAAATCGTCCAAAACAGTGAACTCAGATTTGTACTTTAAACTTGTTTTGATCATATCTCACTCATTACAATGATTCCATTGCATGACCAACTCTCACATGTGTACAAGACCCATAGCTTACTGTATATCAATCTATTCAAGTCATTTTATCAGTTTACCATATGATTATTTACTGTTTTATACAGCCATCTAAATTAAGCAAGATTTTAACCTTGTTTCTTATAGTTTTTCATCTTTTTAAGCATGTTTATCAACACCAAATCCCCACACAATACTTTTATCATCATATAATCATCATATACATATACAATAGGAAATAAAATACATGATTACATAATCAAAAATAACAAGAAGATGAGGAGGACAATATTTATACCACCATGATGATGTAGGTTGTGATCAAAACATGGATTTTGATGGAGAAACTTGTGATGAACCAAGACAATCTTCAAGACCACCATTCTTCATGAACACCTTGTGGAAAATCAGCCCTAATACTCCATAGAAACTCCTCCTTGGATGTTAAAACTTGCACCAATCTTCCTCTTTTTGAATGGAGATTAACATATGTAAGTTATAACATATGTTTGTGGTTAAATTTGGATCAAATGGGGTGTTTATGGGGGGTATGGGACGAAATAATAGAGAGAGAAAGAGAGGATTTAGTTGTTTGCATGAGTTGCAAATGAGAAGTGGTTTGGGGTAGTGGTTTTTGTTACATGGTAGCTTGGTTATTAAGCTTTTTAGGACAAGTGTTAACTTTAGCTTACAACTTGACACAATATGTGGTGTGGTGGTGTTGTGTGGCTAGATAGTGCCGGTTTTGAGTGGGGGTGGGACAAGTGTCCCACTTGTCTCATCCCCATTTATTTACGGGTACTCCTCGATTCTAGTTTCCTCGATTTACGTGCCTT
The DNA here is from genome assembly GCA_025667525.1 of Glebionis coronaria. Lineage (NCBI taxonomy): Eukaryota > Viridiplantae > Streptophyta > Magnoliopsida > Asterales > Asteraceae > Glebionis > Glebionis coronaria. Next base: position 207,395,487 of record CM046876.1, read on the forward strand.
CGGGTCGTTTTACAAAAAACGTTTTTATAAATTATGAATCAACGTTACAAAACGAATCTAATAAAAATTGTCTCATCAAAAACGGACTTTGAAAACGTAAATACGTAATCCTAGGGTTTCCGGTTTAGTCGTAAAAGACGTTAAAATAAAATCGTAAGTCCTAATCTCTTCTCGTAAATTCGTGAGTTTATGAACCAACACAAATTTAAAACTCCAAAATAATATTCGCGGATAAACTTATTTTCTGAAATGTCGGACTGTCACCAAAGACGGTGTATGTAAACGTAAGCACGTAACGTAGAATCCTCCGGTTTAGACGTAGTCGATGCTACTTCAAGACATAAATCCAAATTTCTTCCAAAAAATAAGTGAGTTCATATTGTAACATTAAAATAATGTTTTCAAATAAATATTGAGAATAAAATATCGACCATAAATTGACGGATTGTCACAGCATTTACCCCAAAACAGGATCTTTGTCCTCAAAGATCATCTTACCTTACTACTCGCTTCTTATAGAGTTAAAGCCATGTGGTTATTTCCTCCACATTCGGTCTTTTCTCACAAGTGCAATCCATTACAATACGCGAGTTTCTTCAAACATAACTACGGGAATAAGATCAGGCTTAATGTTGACTTACTTTCTCTATCCATGATGTTCACGGGTTTTTGATGAATGCAACTTTTCGCCGATCTAAGCTTTACTAAGAACAATCAGATTTTCACTTGATAGATATTCCATGAAATTCGATTTACGAAACATAATTCACGCAGTTCTTGAAGTCCTAGGGTAGATCCAGCTTATATGCCTTTCAAACCAATTTTTTACATCATCTCAATGGTCCCATACAACGGGGACTTATATCCCATGATTTGTCAGATCATGAATTCATTTTTCCAAGGTTAAAAATTGTGGCATAACTTCGCTACCCATTTGGCACTTCAAGATCTTCATTTCATATTCACATAACCTCTTGCCCACTACCGGCTTTCAATAATCAGATCCTAATTTCAATAATCATTTCAGATCTCGCGGGTCGGGTATTTTGTAAGGTTAGGTTTGCCATCATAGGAAACCTTAAACCTAAAAGACATGTCCAACTCACAATGGGTGTATGTCGGGTGTCTTTATCTCAACTCCTGCTTACAGATGCTCTAATATTTAGATCCTAACAAGATTCGATCTTAATCCTAACACGATAATTATCAATGATAATCCTTCCAAAGGAAGACGATTATACGGTTCATTACCAAAGGTCAATCATTCAAACATAGAACAGTGCTTATAGTATTTTGTATTGTTACTTTACCTCGTCCCTTCGATTTGGGGTGGTAAACGGTACTCTCATCAAGGTTCGTTCTCAATGATTTCTGAGCAAATCTCTAGAAATTCGATGCGAAGCGAGCATCTTGATAAAGATGTTCGATACAGGCACACTATGTTTACATAACTCTTTTGCATTTATCATTAACGGGGAATGATATTAGCAGATTTGGTCAGTCTGTCGACGATGACCCAAATAGAATCAAATTCAGATGATGACCTTTGCAATAGCTAGACGTTTACTAATGTATGAGGCGATGTATGCCTTCATAATTGCCATCAGTATAACTTCTTCAGACAAAGATACTTTTAGTCATAAATGACATAAATAGAATACTTATACTTACAAGATTCCAATATAACTATATCTCAAAATCTCCATATTTAGGCAACCACAAGTGACCTTTTAAAACATTTAATGCTATTGGCTTCTTAATTCTAATGGTTAACATTAGCCGCGAACCACTTTTTATTATCTATATTATCCCTTTTACAAACATCGTTCATATTTTATATCGTTCGGCAATTTATTTTTCACCTTCATTATTAAGGAACATGTCCTAATTGGTTCTTTTATCTTTTATACATAATGTGTCAGTGATTATGTTCACTTTCCTGATGAAATAAATATCATAACCATATTTATTCAAATTTCTTTCTTTATATCTTCTATGTTGTAGTTTCGTCTTTACTATTATCTTTATCAGTTTTTCTCAATCTGACGTTTAAAGCGTTGATAATTATTACAATTAATTAGATAATAATTATTAAATTCTTATGAAACGTAAACGTAAAAGTTTTAAATTTTCTCAGTTTGTCCAATTATATTAATATGTTCAAAACAAATTTGAATTTAATTAACAAAATTTTTGTTGGTTTACTGAAAATAATTAGTAAGATCTGTAAAAATGTTTGAAAAATCTTTGTTTATACTCTGGTCAAAATTTTCTTAGTCGACAAGTAAAAATTGTCGTTTCAAGTTTTAAGTCATGGTTTAAATGGTTTCCTTAATCCCTCTTAGGTTGTCTTGAGGTATACACAAACATTTACCCCTAAACAGAAGTTTAGTTAAATGGTTTGTGTATAAGGGAATAATCCCTTAAAAATCCTTTGTTAAAACATTTGTCAAAATATATTTACACTTTCTTTTTAGTATAACTCAAAGTCTTAAATGACTTCTAAATTTTGAAGAGTCAATTTATATTCCATTATCTATTAATCACACGGTTTAATCATGTAAATGATTAAATCTTAAGTCTTATGTTAAATATTTAAGGTACAGGTTTTTATTGTTCGGCCAATTCAGGGCAATCTATAATTATTTATTAACTCATTATTATTCTTATATACAAACAAATAGTCCTTAATTATCACAAGCATGAATTTATGACTTTTACAGCCTACACACGTGATCCACCAAATTTATGGATGCTACTTGTGTACTAATCAATTCAAATGACATCACGTGAAACTCATAATGTTCATTATAAGTACCGGATGTAGTGATTGGAATAGATAATCTTCTTCGCGGAAACGAAGTTGATAATAACCATGCCATGGATCAAATCTTTAAAATATATGCTAGAACCTTGTAAATGATCGAACAAATCTTCCATTTCGAGTTATGGATATCGTTTTCAATTGTCAGTTTACTCAGTTCATAGTAATCTAAAAATATAAGGAATGATAACACCATAGTTCTTCATTATGACGAGCTTGGTAGAATAAAAGCTTTCTCCAACAACTCTCTCAGTTGTACGGTAATTCCTTTAGTTCAGATGGTGCTGACGTACAGTGCACATTTACCAATTTCATTCTGCCTTAATGGCAAAAGTCTAGGTAATTCATTAACAAATACTTACTAAAGTTTCAAATAACAGAAACATCTTTTAATAAATTAATATTAGGTTCTTTCTAGATTATAATATCTATGACTAGTTCACAACCATTCACGGTAGAGATTTCAAGTCTAAATGCAGGATACGGTCATCCATCAAGAATTATTTAGATCACTTTTGATAATCAACATCTCATCATTTAGGGTAATTCTATTAGAGTTCCCATCAATTAAGACAATGTCGTCATGTCATAATCAATCAATCCATTCTACTGGCATTATCAACTTTTTAGTTTTATTGCCGCCGATAAGATGTGAACTTCTCAAAAGACTAATAATAACTCATAATCCTTCACAAATTCAGGGATATATAGAGACACAACTACTATTAAAAGAGAAAGGTTAACACATAATCTATGCGAGAGAATTTCAAATCAGATACAGATGAAAACATTTAATGAATATGAATATATCCCATGTTTTCATAATTTGAGTACGCATTCGAAAGCTCCTCGGATCGTTACCCAGGTCATTCAAATAAAATCAAATCAAAAGAAATGATAGGAATGTCAATACATCCAGTCGGGTATCAACACTCAGCAATCAGATACTTTTCCTAAGGATCTTACTACGGGAGAATTGGACAAGAATGAATTGTCAATTGTCAAATAAGACAATTTACACAGATGAGTAAATTCAACTAAGAAGAATAGATGCTACAGGCACATATGTAGGTGTCCCTAACACTATGTCCCTATTTTTCACTTCTTGCAGATCTCATAAAATTTAATCTTTCACAATCTTTAAAGAAAATGTAGTGTTCATTCATTAGTTTTATGGTGACTACTAATCAGCCTTGCATGGTCCATTCCAAATTGTATGTAGGCACGCAACTATATACAATTTCAAGATTAACGATGCAATACTCAGTTCGTCAAAATTTTATCATCATGTTTATAATAAAAACATTTTAATGCTTAATTCTTAAGTAAGAATCAAGAATAAATTTACAAAGATTTTCTTTGTTATGAAAACAATTAAGTTTTCCAAAGTGTTTTATAAACAACTTCATTTCGTTAACAATCACTTATAAATCATACTTTAAATAATCCTTATGGTGATGAGAATTCAATTTTTCTCAAGGAATACTATTATATCTTATAAAACAATGAGTAATCTGCAAAAGAGTGATGAAGAGTGGTTCACCAAGAACTAATCTACAATATGATAGGAAATGAGCTTAGCCAAATAATCATGAGGTTCATGACCTCGATGGCACTCACGAAGAATGATTCACAACGTAACTCAAATCAAGATGAGTACTTGTTCAATGGTTGCATCACTAATGTGAACATTAGGATGAAGCAATAAAAGATAGATAACATCGATACATGTAGGATTTAGCAATCAAAGGTGGTCTTTTTCATTAATCACAAACAAGTCAAAATTGTACTGTAACACATTACATGTCACTATGTCATACAATTCTTGGAACTCATCCTACCAACTGATGTCTCAGTTAAGTTAGGGATTTTTAAAAGATACCACAATGAATACTAATCTACAAGAGTCATTAGGTGTCCCACCTGTCCCGGAAGATCCATCGGTCCCAATTCAGAAGAAGATTTCTTCAATTTATTTATTGGACACTGGGCATCCTCGTTAGTGGACAATGGCCTAGGAACAACACTTCACGCGAATTCAATAATCATTTAAAACCTTATAATTCAATCACAGGACTTAACGACTTCCTCTTAACAATCTCATATTCCATACAAGTTAAATTTTTACTTCATTCAAGTTTCAACAAATATTATATTCAATTCAATATCCTACCTCATATTCCAATACTTTCAATCTTATTTATAAACCTTAAAAGGGAAATAAAAGCTCGATATGAATCAATACTTAATTTCCAATCTGATAGCTCTTACAACAACAATTATCAAATGAGTTACTAGTATGAAATGACTTGATCATTCAACTAGACTTCTCGGAAAAGTATTAGTGGCATGAGGCTTTTGGGTAATGATTCCAATGACAGCCTCAAGTGCAACATTCACCCTTTCGATTTCAATTTAAGAATTGGATGACGACGAATCAGATGACATCTTTCTAGGTGGTAATGTTTTGTCAAACTCCACTCTATAAGGAAAGATCGTCATGACATCGATATCATATTTAATCTCGCCAATTCTTTTTCAATATCATAATCAAATAATATCCACATTTCTACGAATATCAACCATTTGTTGGGATCATAAATATCCACAACTTGGTTTAGATCTAGGATAGTTAGAATTCCTACGAGAATAGCTTCGATTAATTTACTAGGGGATTTAGGGTTCCTTGTGACAATCTACGTCGTATAAATACCTCGTATAAATAACAAAATAATCATAAAACAATCATGTAATCAAATTACATCATATATATATATAATCTAAGTTATATATATATATTAAAATAACACTTCTCAGTCTGGCCTTGTCGGTAACTCGGGAATTCTTCGGCACCGTTATAGTCAAAAGATTTTTAGACATTTTTAGAAAAATGTTTATAGTTAAAAGATTTTGAAATGTTTTATTCAAAACCTTAGTTTTAAAAATCTTTCGTTCTCTATAACGAGAGCTCTGGTACCAAACTGTAACACCCCCAAATTCATACAACTCAATACAGCGGAAGACTAGTTGGTGTTACGGGATAGCACATTACTCACATCATAGACAACGCATACAAATAGCGTCGTTTATTAACAAAGCATTTCCATTCATAAATATCAAAATTTACATAGGTCCCAAGTCATTACATTTCATACAAAGTTTTACAAAATATTTGAATGGAAAATATTGTTTAAGTGCGGGCCATGAATTCTTGTCGTCTTCCCGAGAATTACCTTCAAGTACCTGAGATAAAACATGTTAAAAGAAAAGGTCAGTGATAACGTCGAGTGAATTCATAGAGTTTAATAAAATCCATCAGTATAATATCAGTATAAAATTATTACTGAAAGTCATTTTGTACAAATCATTTTAATAGGCCATAAAATAGCCAAAGTCATTTTATACAAATCCTTATCGAAAATCATAATATAGGCATTTGCCTTAAAAATCATTATACGAGCCAATGTCGTAAAAAAATCATACAATACGTCTTATGACGTTGTATGAAAATAAAAACCGTTATATGAATATGGTTATGAAAACCAAAACACGAACATAATATCAATAGTATGACCATGTATTGCTAGTCAGGCAATACATCGTAATTCGGAGCGTCTAGTAGTATTTCATTAGTTTTGGATTATTATAAGCCGCATGACATTGTTACCTTACTAACCAACAACGGGTAGCTAACCCGATACTCAATTTGCCCATCTAAAGTAGTGTGTCGTCACAAAGGTCACGCTATGGATCAACTGTCAAGGCGCGAACTGGGGTGATCGTCCCCAAATAGTACTATTAAATGCATAAGCGTCTACCAAATCCCGGTAGTTCACAATTCATGCTAATGGGACTTTTAGTGACATAACCTAACTTTAATAATCCATTTTATTTCATCTATCGGGTCCTTTAATCATTTATCGGGTCATACAATCGGGTCATACAATCATTTGGGTCCAAGTTAATAAGCAAACAATCGGGACAAATGGTGTCCTATTTTGTAAAAACTAACATGTTATCTCCCTCGCGGGTTTATAAAACATTTCATAAAAATAACATTTAAAAGAGTGCGAGGCTATGAACTCACATTGATGTGGGAAGGGGGGTTATCGGCAATTCGGACGTACGGTACGTGCTTCAATCACGGAAACCTAGACAAATAATACTTGTCTTAGACTCATGTCCAATGACTTTATAAAAATAACAATTATGTATACATATGATGATTATATATATATGATGATCAAGTGGGTTTACATATTCTCGTTTACTCATTTTAGTGTTATATGTCGGTAACTTTTATACTAGTTTACTAGGTTTACCTATTTACACGTTTTAAGTCCAATAAGCTTATTATAAGTTATTTAACTTGTTTTAATCCATTTTACACTTATATTATCAGTATTTAAACTTTACAAGTTGGTCCCAAATGGGTTAATCCCAATAAGTTCTTTTTATAAGAGTTTAACTTATTTAGTCTAATTATTAGTCCAATATGTTTACTTAGCTCGTTAATGTCCGTATGTCCTATAGTTCGGGTTTTATCGGTTTTTACTTGTGTTAGATACTTATATATCAGTATATGACTTTTAAAAACTTTACATTAGACGGGTTTGATCGTCTAAGTTTTAATTGGCGAAAAACGTTAATTTTACGATAATAGCCGAAAAAGTCGTAAAAATCAAGGTTATAGTTTTTATTACTTATAAGTATTATTCCAGTACCATTTTTATAATTTATACACTTATTTAACCTTTTACATATTTATATAAATAAAATACATAAGTTAGTGGGTTTTTATTTTACATTTTATACAATATAATTTTGAGTGCTTATATAATAATAATAAACATTAATTCTCAAAATCTGATTTTTATTTTCATCTTCACCAAAACTGCAATATCTAAAGTCATATATGGAGATAGAAGCTCAAATTTTTATCACATAAACTACATGATATGTGCTCCATTTAACTCTACTATAGCTACTGTTGAATCATCATCTAAGTATTTTCTAAAAATCGTCCAAAACAGTGAACTCAGATTTGTACTTTAAACTTGTTTTGATCATATCTCACTCATTACAATGATTCCATTGCATGGCCAACTCTCACATGTGTACAAGACCCATAGCTTAATGTATATCAATCTATTCAAGTTATTTTATCAGTTTACCATATGATTATTTACTGTTTTATACAACCATCTAAATTAAGCAAGATTTTAACCTTGTTTCTTATAGTTTTTCATCTTTTTAAGCATGTTTATCAACAACAAATCCCCACACAATACTTTTATCATCATATAATCATCATATACATATACAATAGGAAATAAAATACATGATTACATAATCAAAAGTAACAAGAAGATGAGGAGGACAATATTTATACCACCATGATGATGTAGGTTGTGATCAAAACATGGATTTTGATGGAGAAACTTGTGATGAACCAAGACCATCTTCAAGACCACCATTCTTCATGAACACCTTGTAGAAAATCAGCCCTAATACTCCATAGAAACTACTCCTTGGATGTTAAAATTTGCACCAATCTTCCTCTTTTTGAATGGAGATTAACATATATAAGTTATAACATATGTTTGTGGTTAAATTTGGATCAAATGGGGTGTTTATGGGGGGTATGGGACGAAATAATAGAGAGAGAAAGAGAGGATTTAGTTGTTTGCATGAGTTGCAAATGAGAAGTGGTTTGGGGTAGTGGTTTTTGTTACATGGTAGCTTGGTTATTAAGCTTTTTAGGACAAGTGTTAACTTTAGCTTACAACTTGACACAATATGTGGTGTGGTGGTGTTGTGTGGCTAGATAGGGCCGGTTTTGAGTGGGGGTGGGACAAGTGTCCCACTTGTCTCATCCCCATTTATTTACGGGTACTCCTCGATTCTAGTTTCCTCGATTTTCGTGCCTTCAGGTCGTTTTACGAAAAACGTTTTTATAAATTATGAATCAACGTTACAAAACGAATCTAATAAAAATTGTCTCATCAAAAACGGACTTTGAAAACGTAAATACGTAATCCTAGGGTTTCTGGTTTAGTCGTAAAAGACGTTAAAATAAAATCGTAAGTCCTAATCTCTTCTCGTAAATTTGTGAGTTTATGAACCAACACAAATTTAAAACTCCAAAATAATATTCGCGGATAAACTTGTTTTCTGAAATGTCGGACTGTCACCAAAGACGGTGTATGTAAACGTAAGCACGTAACGTAGAATCCTCCGGTTTAGACGTAGTCGATGCTACTTCAAGACGTAAATCCAAATTTCTTCCCAAAAGTAAGTGAGTTCATATTGTAACATTAAAATAATGTTTTCAAATAAATATTGAGAATAAAATATCGACCATAAATTGACGGATTGTCACACGGTTGCTGTACTCAAATTCTTTGGATGAGATTGCAATTAACCGACTATGGTCTAGGTTTCAACAAAATTCCAATGTACTACGACAACAAAAGTGCAATTGCCTTATGCTGCAACAATGTTCAATTCTCCCGGTCAAATCATATTGACATTCGCTACCACTTTATCAAGGAGCAAGTGGAAAATGGAGTGATCGAGCTTTACTTTGTCCGATCTGAGTATTAATTGGTGGATATTTTCATGAAGACTTTAGATCACGCTCGAATGGAATTTTTGGCCGACAAGCTACGGTTGAGAACTTTCTCGCCCGAGACTCTTAAGGAACTGGCAGATGAAGAGAAAGAATAGTGGTGGTAAACTATTCTCCGTATCCTGGGTGATCATCTGTATATATTGTTTATATTTTTATCCACAAAAGCAAAATACAAAAATATAAAGCCATATAAAAACCATAAAAATTGAAAAATTTAGAAAAATCGAAAAAGATTTTTACTTTATTAGGCATGTCTTTTGGTACGATAATAATTACGGCCTTAGAAATGTCGATCAATATTGACACGGCGCCATAAATAGAGTTCGTACAAAAGTTGTAAATATTTCATAAAACATGCCCATATGGCTTGTAGTTATTTCTGACTGCAACCCGGTTTTCACATTAAAGTCAAGTATATGCTATGAAAACTTTGGCTCACAATGGGAATTAATTTTCTCGGGCATGGGTTACTTTATAACCATGTAAGGGATTGTGTTTATGTTATAACACAATCTAACACAGATATATGTACGCATCAGTACATTTATTTGTTAAAAGAAGATAAATCTTGTTTTTATGAAGCTATCATCTCTACAAACCGAAGCAATCTTCAATTAGTATCTACATACTCGACGATGAAACTACTCAAATGACGACTATAGCTCTTTCAATAGAACACGGGTCAATAATTGAGGGGGAGCAATTCTCAAGCATTCAGAATCTTCAATACCGACGTGCCAAGTTCACAATTTGGTGTCAAGACAACAATACCAATCGTACATGTGGTGTCAAGAGATGACTTCAGACGTGACGAGGCGACCAACATTTACTGACAAGAACCATTTGATCTTATCATATGATGTTCTCATCAATCAGGTCCAGCCTTGTCAATTTATTCTAATATGGTGAATTTGTGATCATTTTATTAATATTTGGAATCATGAAGATAAAACGGACTTGCATTTTTCTTCCCAAAACATTATTAAAACTTATTAAATCAATTGATATTAAAAACATCGATTGGGTTAATAGTTTTAATATGGGGGAGAAAATGTGATTTAATATGGGACATGATTATTCAAAAATGGTTTGACTTAACGTGATGGCTCTTTCCGACATGTGTGAAATGTTTTCGAATATCGTGGCATATGTTAAGGGGAGCAAAACGGATTTGTACATCAAAATGGATTTTCATGGTGACATATAATTACCCTAAACCCATTTATTTCACGACGATGAAGATTGTGGTGACATAAGGATGGTAGGATAGGTTAAGTCCAATGGTTCTTCCAACCGGAGTAATCTTCCCAAGGACATTCCATAGCTAGAAATATTAGTCCTTAGGAAATATGGAGAAAGAGTGTGAATGTAGCTAAATGCCGACCAAGTACTTAAGTTAGCACTAGAACAATCACAACAAGGTGCTAGTTATGACGTATTGGTAAGCATTGAAGGGGTTGAGAATGAAAAAGAAATGTAAAGATAAAGGGTGTAAAGAAAGAAGCCCTCCTTACAACCTTAGGCAGAAACCGGGTCAACGCATATGCTATTGAGATCATTTTAATAATGCTCGATATTGAAGATAGACATCATGGACCCAGTGACGCAATGCACAAACCATAATAGCTAACCCAGATATCTCTCAAAAGGTATTTGTTTTATTCACACGGAGACAAAGCATTATCTATCGATTTATTCACTCTGAATATAATTTATATTGAAAAGGTGGCACTCCTCTCCAGCCTCCGATCACTAAAAATCCAAAACGCACGATCGAGTCTAGAGCGATTTAAGATCATCAAATATCTCATTAGGACACATTTCCATATTTCCTTGCTTCTTCACACACTGTGAAAAGTAAGAAAGATCTTAAGAGTCCTACGTAAAATCTTCATGATCTTGCCTGAACATCCGAGTAATACGAAAGTATTTACAATGAAGATGGAAATCCTTCTTCAGTGAATATCAAAAAGCTCATGGTAGGTGACTTGTGCGATTCTTTTTGAATCAAACTTGTTATAACTGGAAAGCAACAGTTGTTTAATTCTTAATTGAATTTAAACTAGTTCCAGGCCTCTACACAATATCTCGGTGATCTTGCCAGAACACTCAGAGTGACATCCTAGTGTTCACAGTGATGAGTGGAAATCCTTCTAGTGTTAACCACATACAACACTTGGTAGGTAACTTGCAAGATTCTATATGAATCAAGCTCGGGACAACTGGAAAGCAACAATGGTGCGATTATTTAAAGAATCAAACTTGTTCCAGGAATCAGAATTGACGGCTTCAATCATGCGGATAATTTTATCCAAATGATTCACTCTTTACGTTCGCAGTCAGCTTTGGACGGTCGAGAAAAGAGACCGGGTTTATCCGCAAAATCTTGTCAAGGAGATTTTTAATGTAATCTACATGCCACAAGTATGATATTTTATATCGTCCAACGGTCGTCACTGACCGAAGGTAAAATGCTACCGAATTAGAATGAAATGTTCAAAGCCATTTCGTTCATGTCTACTTATGTTGCGGCATTTGAAGACGATGGCGTTGCGGAATCTGAGGAGAAGTCGTCCACGCATGCTTATAATTTATGCACTTAATACTTCATCTAATTCCAGAAAGCCTAAAAGTAAAGTCTTTCGCTTTATCGAACTCGGAAGCTTTTAAGAATTACTAAGGTATAAGTATGTGGGACATGAAGTCACGAAGAGGCGAAGATCACAAATGAAGGATGCACAAGATCAATGCAAGATATTAATGCTAAATATTAATATCAAAGATCACATCAACATGTTCACCAGAATAGAAAAAGAAAAGAAAGACGAAGACTATGAGCTCAACAGAAGCATAGAATGTCAGGTTTATTTTATTATTGTAACTTGGGTAACGCCCTTGTTTGGAGTGAACTCCCTGTGGGGGATATTGCTGGAAATATGTTTTACGTATTAGAAAGGATCGGTCACTCTAACAATAGTCTAAGTAGTAGCTCGTAGTTTAGTTGTCTTAATTGTAAACAAAAAAGGCTAAGCCAAGCCTACAACATGTGTAGGTCGGCGGCCCAATGTAAGCCCAAGCCCATCTCATAGGCTTGGGTATATAAACCCTCTCCTTAGTTAGAGAGGGTGTTGGTTCATTAATAATACACATAGTGAAAAGTGTGTTTTCTACACTTTCTCTCTCTAAGTGTGTGTGTGTTCTTACTATCTCTCTATCTCTTTGTCTCTCTAAACATAAGCAAGATTTACAATATCCTACACGCTATCTTGCTGAGTGCATATGCCTTCTTGTTCTCCCCTCTAGCTACTTGGCGTATTAGGAACTTTTTGAATCCTTCAATCAATGACTTGGCTTTTTGCAAGTACTGTATAATATTTTCCTCCTTTGCTTCATATTCACCAAGTATGTGGTTTACAACCAGGCGAGAATCTACATTTGCTTCGAGGTTTCGCAATGCCCATTGGGGTTGTGATTCTTAGTCCTGTTATAAGCTCCTCATATTCTGCCTCATTATTTGTAGCTGTGAATTTAAAACACAGTGCGTATGTAAATTCCATTCCTTTAAGGTTGGTAAGTATGAGTCCTGCGCCAGATCCATCCGTGCAGGATGATCCATCAGTGAATAAGACCCATGGGTCTTGGTCTTCTTCCTCCTGTTTTGAGTCCTACACGTCATCATCTGTTTTTTCAACGATGAAGTCTGCCAGAATTTGTCCTTTTACGATGTTGCGTGATCTGTACGTAATATTGCGTTCGCCGAGTAGAACACTCCACTTCTGTAGCCTACCCGCTACATCTGATTTTTATATTATCTGTTTTATGGGTTTATCTGTGATCACCACTATGGGATGTGCTTGGAAGTATCTGCGCAACCTTTTCACCGCAAATGCTAGTGCGGGACCAACTTATCCATTGAGGTATAATTCAGTTATGAGCTTTGTAATGCTCTGCTTATGAAGTATACTGGTGTTAGCACATTCTCCCTATTCGTCATTAGCACCGTGCTGGTCGCTCCATGTGTAGCTGACAAATACATTATTAGCTCTTCTTTTGGTCGTGGTGCGACTAACATAGGGAGCGACTCTAAATGTGTTTTCAGTTCCTCGAAGGATTTTTCAGCTTCTTTTGTCGAATTGAAATCCCCCTTTTTATACACTTGTTGAGTTTTTTAAATAAAGGAAGCGATTTCTCTTCGTATTTGGACAAGAACCTGTTCAACCCTACGAGCTTCGCGTTTAGCGATTGCACTTCCTTTTTTGTCTTTGGGCTTTGAAGCTGAATGACTGCGTCTGTCTTTTCCGAGCAGGGTTTGATGCCATTGGGGTCAATCATGTATCCTAGGAACATGCCTTCTTTTGCCCCAAAAGTGCACTCTTTTGGGTTATTTCTCGAGTCTATTATTAATGAACGCACCTCATTTGATAGGTTGCGGTTCTCGTGTTTGAAAGGCATCATCTATCGTCGGCGATCGTCTCATTACCACTATTGGCTAAGGTGAGTCTATAGCCTCGCTTTATACTAGTTATTAAATGATTTTAAACCCGCGAGGGGGAATACATGTTTTATAAACGTAGAACAAAAGATTTTTATGGTATGCTTTGTCCCTCTCTGAATGGACCCGTGGTTGCCTTTAAATTGCATTAAGTGATTGCCTTTGTTAAAACCTCAATTATGGACCGTTAATTAACCTATGATGGGTTAACCGCTAGTACAATTAATAGATCTATGGGGGAAGCCACCCCGGTTCAGTTTTTGTGGACTTGTCATAGAAGCTTAGGCCCGACCTCCACATTGTTTGAGCATATTGTATTGAGAAGTCAGGTGTACGGCAATGTACCAATAATCTGGAGGTAACCGACAATTAATAAATCTCCTGTCTTATCAGACCTCTAAAGGGAGTGTCTAAGGGCTCGGTTCCATGAGCTTATTGCAATTTATGCTATATACAATTATTATTGTTGATGCGAATTATTATTTGATGCTTGTTGCCTTTAAGCATGCCACGAACTTATAATCTTTGCTTGTGTTCAAAAATGATTATATAAACCTATAGATTCACTCGGCATTTTTGCTGATTGTTTTACTCACATGTATTTCAGGTAATCAAGAAGTGGAAGCTTGGAGGTCACGAGAATGAAGTTGTGCATTGCTATGTTGTTCAAACTCTTTGATTTATTTATCGTTCCATTTTTAAAACAAACTAATATGTTGTTTTAACTTATCTTTTGGTAACGATTACTTGGGACTATGCTACTCTGATGAATGTTTTGGGAACGATAAATCTAAAACGTCTCTTTTCGAGTCGTTCTTTATAAATTATGTGTTGTTGTATCATTGTTTAGCACCCAAAGATGTATTCCGCTGCGTATAAATTTGGGGGTGTTAAAGATTGGTACTAGAGCCATGAGTTATAGAGAACTAGGTCTTTTTCGAAAAACCTAAACTATAACTGTCGGTTTTATTTTTCAAAGAGTCGGTGCACATGATTTCGCGTGACTTCAGGTTCAAGCTACTTCTGGGATTACAACTTTAGTATAAATTATTATGTATGCCTTATTGCTAAGTATTTCAAAATAAATACTATAATCCTTTATCGATATATATTTATGTCGTTAAACTTTTCGATAAAAGTTTATCATTTATTAATGATTAACTTTAATAAATACAATGAATTTTCAAGATCTTTCTGTATATATTTTTGAAGTATTTAAATTGCTTTTATTGCAAAAATTTTATATTATGACCTTACATACCTTCATCTGCGCGCGTTACTTTCATTATTTAACCCTTTGTGATATCTATATAGATACCCAAATCGCTTTCTGGCTGTTTGTGCTTGGACGTCTTGAAACATAATCTCTAGACCATTGTGTAGCAATGTGTCCTTGGAATAGACTAACCGCTATTGTGTGAGTCACACATTTTGAAACACTTCTTATAATCGTGTTGAATAATATCATGGTTTTTCATAATATTTTGTTGATTATTATCACTGTTTTACACGGCATGCGAAGATTTAACTTATTGATATTTATATGTATCGACTCCGAAGTGTATTGTTCGCTTATATCTCGGTAACGTCATTGTCATTTTATAAATCATCGTCTAGATTATGGCGCTAGATTGGGATACGATTTTACTTCTATAAAATTGTATCATTTGTTTTTCATTAACCTTCTTGCTCCCGGAATGCAACTCGTTAATGTTCCATTCTTTTCTTGTTATGTTTTGTGTTTTTGGACAATCGTGGCACCAAGGAGATTTGCCTACTTTGCACTTTGAAATCTAAATTACGAACGTCTTTCACCGTCTTGCTTCCTAAATTTCGTGTTGAATACCTTGAAGCATTTTCTGTCATTCATCATGCTATATTTTATTTGATGCTCATTACGAGATTTATTTTTCGTTGTTGTAAAATTCACAAGACATGTGTGTATATATGTATATATTTTGAGCCGATAAGAAGTGTCGAAAAATACACTTTATGCAGAAACTGTAGAGGCAGTATAAACAGGTCAAAACTTAAATTTAAAACCTGCGTTTTTAAAATAAAATAGTCAAACCTGCACAGAACTTGCAGGGGTATTTTGGTCATTTTACATTGGTTTTCAGGTCTCGGGTAAAACTAGAAAGTCGTCTGAAACGTCGTTTTGTATCAAAATGCTTTAGACTCCGAGTCTTGGAGATGTCGTTTATCGGGTCAATTAATCGGCTCATATTGAGATCGTAAAATTTTAATAAATATTATTTTACAACTAACTAATACTAGTTGCATGTGAAAATGTTTAAAAAATAGAAACATTATAGAATTAGCAATTACCAGATTAATGGTGTAATTTGAAAACGAATAATATATTTTCTTAAAAGCATGTATGTATCGTGTAGCTTACGATGAGTACACATTTGGATTGTTTTATTCTTTTTATATACATAACTCTTTTGTCATTCGATATTATTTTTATTTTTCTTCTAACCTTCCACTGATTTGGGTTGAGTTTCGAAGTTTTGTCTTCACATTCTTCGTCGATATTTTTATCGCGTGTCTCATGGCGTTCTTGTCTAAACCTTATAACCTTCTGAAACCTTATTAACTCGTGACCATTTCATTGGTTGTTTTATGAGCTGCTACTTGCAACTTTTTGCAAACCTTTGGTTATTATATACTTCATCAAATGTCATCTTGATGTCATATTATAAATAAATCTGATATTGTTTTACGATTATTTTCACCAACTGTTTTTACTTTGGTCTTATAAAATACTTTTCGTAACATTAAAAGTTGCTTATTGAGTATCTCACAAATTACTTGTATCTTATAAATTTATAAACTATTTTTAAATTCCATTTTACAAATGGCATGGTTTATATAAACATACGAAACGTAATACTTTTCGACGAAACTGAGCACTGCATTGCTATTCCTAAATTATACATGGCCTGATCACCTATGTCTAATTTAGATGGAGCCATGCTAGGCTGAATAGTAGTCCACTTAAAAATCTTGATAATAATCAACTTTTTACTTGTATATATGATAAAGATAAATAAAATGAAATAAAATGAAAAGTAGTTTTAAAAACCTTTATATTTCATGCAAGTAGCGCAATTTCTATGCATCCGCATATGTTTTCTTACCTTTTCTTGAACGAATTACGCGCTTACGAATACGTTTTTACTCGACAATCGTTTTTCCACTTGTTACTTCATTTTGTCTTATAACTGATTTCTTTTGACCGTTCGTCTAATTACTGACTGTTGATAAATGACTTGAAAGTCTCAATGTTTTATCCTTCCTTCTCGTCCAATCTTCTTTATGCGACTGGGTAGATCTTTGGAATGTCTCCGCACGTGAATAATGAATTATCACTAGAGTGATTTCTGTATATCCGGAATGACGTCCGTCACTCTCGTTTGTCTCGAAATCCACTCTTGTGAACCGTGCTTTGACTTCTCTCTTTAAACACTAACATCGTTCATTTGATTTGTTTTAATTACAAGTGGTTATTAGGAATTTTATTTATTAAAATTTTTGTATGGATCTTCTTTCCGATCATGTATCGACCACCGCTAAGTTAACAAACTGATATTGGTGAACTACCGACCGCACTAACAAAATTGACAACTTGTTTAATCTAATATTTTTTTATCGTCTTACTATCAACGCCTTTATTTTACTGTTCTCTTTAAGAATTCATACGACATTTGCTTCGTCCTCATTTGTACTGTTGATTTCGTACTAATTGTTGACATTATTACCATTCGTATTCGTTTGTTATCTTGTCACACTTTGAAACCCGAATATATCCCATGTTATTTTGAAATAATAAACACCTTTATGTATTTATACAAAGTATTATAAAATTTTTATGGAACTTGTCTACATTTTCTAATGATTTTCAATTATCGAAATAACTATCATAAGAAAAAGGTCATATTTATACATCATACTTTGTATAACTAAAAACTAATGTTTAAAATGAAATTATGCTCTATCTTTTGAACTAATTAACTTATCATACTTTACTTTTAATGTAGTGAAATTACCGGTTTAATTTATATTCCTAATAATGATTTAATTTGGAAATTATATTTTCTAATTGTAACCATCAATATGAGTTGAATTAATAAATTCATGTCATTCTTTCAAAGTTTCTTAAGACAACCAAAATAAATTATGAAGCTATTTAACTTCTATTTTTAATATATCATCTTTATCAAGAAAGTACCTCAACTGAGTCTTAAGGTAATACAAAATCCGAGATGGATAATTGTGACAAACGTTATTATAATGTTAATATTTAATTCCATATTCGCTCTCTTTTTTCTAATATTATTAATTATTATGTTTTACGGTTACGTGATTCGAGATCCCTTGTCGATCGTTAACCTTAAATTATTTTACCATATATTGTCCGTTTATGCGTTTATTAAAATCATTTTTATCTCGTTCTATTCCTCGTATTAAAGATCACTATTTTATTCTGAGTTTAAAATGAATCTCGGGAAGCAATGTATAAAAAGAA
This sequence comes from Glebionis coronaria, assembly GCA_025667525.1. Classification (NCBI taxonomy): domain Eukaryota; kingdom Viridiplantae; phylum Streptophyta; class Magnoliopsida; order Asterales; family Asteraceae; genus Glebionis; species Glebionis coronaria. The sequence continues at coordinate 207,413,968 of CM046876.1, forward strand.
ACGATAAGTGTCACCACGATTTATGCGTGTACTTGTGGAATGATTGAGGACCGAATCTCTTAATGAATGGAGTTAATAAATTCGTTACAACCTCAAGGAGTATGTTGAAGTCGACACCGCAAGTGGAAAGACTCTTGAGATCAAGTGGTTATTATCAAGGGTTCGTTCAAGGTTTTCTCGATGGTTAACGGTGGAGATCTATACTCAATGTTTATGTTAGACCTTTTCTTTTTATGTACTTATTTGGTGTGTGATCTAGTCAAATGATCGTAAGTTGTGAGAACTTGAGACGAAATCATCCGATGACGTCCGATCATGTAGAACACCCATTATGTAATATCTTTTAGACTTTCAACAACGATGTTTATTGAGACTTCAATGCACGTTGGCGAAAGTGAGATGGTGTCTTTGTATTATCTTTTGAGTAGGGACCCGCGTGTGAGCACCCTCCGATGAAGAAAATGTTTTTCTTGTTAGTTCTTTTTGTTGTGTGTCCATGGCTATCCGGCCGATGGATATCCTTTAATTTGCAACCTTCCTTTTAACTGGACTTACCCGAAAATCCTGTCATCTATTCTTGTCGTCGAATGAGCTTCGTGAAATTTTCATGTGTCGAGCTTGACGGGTGACTCGTGGATAAGGATCTATTTATTCCGTTTTGGTGAGATACAACTTGACGACAAGTCGCGTTTTGTAAAAGAACCAGTGGAGATCGTGGATCGAGATTCACGTGTAAACGTGAGGACTTCTTTATAAGGAATGTCGTCATCCTTCCGGGTAGTGAACAACTCGTGTATGAGGTGAGTTGAGCGCCGGGACGTCGCTCCCTTAAGTTGGTGAGGATGTAAAACCCGTAAAAATAAGGTCATAGAGTATCTTCGCGGATGATCCTCCATTAACATACATGCGGCGGATGATGTGGCTTCCAATGTTCACCTCAATCGTGAGAGGTGCATCCGCCAGGCTGGTTGTCGTGATAGGAGGGAATGAGATTTCCTTGCTGCGATAAAATTTCTGACTGATTTTCTGCTTTGTCCTGCGCTGCTATGACTGAACCATAAATATGGTTGTAGTCTTGTCCTTTTGGAAATCTTTTTTGTCATTCTTTTTGTTATCCTTCCCGTCCTTCCAATCCTTGACTAGATGCTTAAGTTTGTCAGACTTAATCAACGACTCAATATGCATCTTGAGCTGAATGCACTCGTCCGTGCCATGACCCTTGTCGTTATGGAATTCGCGAAAGCGGTTCCCCTGACGACGGTCAACTGGAGTTGTCATTGGGGGCGGCCTTGGAAAGTTTGCCCATTCAGTCAGTAGAATGTCCTGGTATGTCATCTTTAGAGGTGTGAACTTGTCGTTAGACCGCCTTCCTTTCGCTTGATTTGTATAATCTGAGCTCCTACTTCTACCTTGGTTGTTTGACTGCCTTTTTGGCTGGTCTTTCGATCAAAAGCTTTGGTTTCGCTTTGTGGGGTAGGCTGCGGACACGACAGTCTCTCCCTCTACAAAGTTCCTAACCCTTTTCATAATCTCGTTAAACGTTGCGGGGCGCCTGTCATTGAGGAGCCTGATAAGTTCCCTGTCAGTTATGGCGTGCATATAATCGGAGATCTTGAGATCTTTTGGGCACGCTCTTATTCGCGTGCATTCGTCTTTGAAGCGTTCTGTGAAGTCTTTTGTGAACTCTTCGTGCATCTGCTTAACCGTTGCCAATGAGACTAGATCCCAATTATACTTCTTTCGTTGATTGTAGTTTCTTCTAAACGCTGAGTGTAGTTCATTGAAGTTATTGATGCTCCGATGAGGAAGTTTCTCAAACCAGTCACGAGTGTTTCCAATCAAGGTTGAATTGAACATTTGGCACCATATGGGCATCAGCCATCGTTCAATTTTTTCTTGCACGGTAAAAACTTTGAGATGGCCATCTGGGTCACCAGATCCATCGTAGGTTTTGACACACGCTAGCATGCGATGTTTTTTGTCCTCAGAGTAGTTCCGTATGCGGGTTGTGAAGGCATCTTCTCTTTCACTACACCATGGTAGGGAGAGACCTTCTTCATCATCTGTATGATGATGGGAGTGCCCGTAGCGTCCTCCCTCCTAATCTGATGGTTCAGAAGAGGAATACCTTGTGCTCCAGCGCCTTGGGTGATGGTCTCCGAGTCAGATCCTGAAGGATCGTGGTAGGGCGGTCCTGTTCCACCCCTCGATTGGCTATAGTAGCCACTCTTCCGAGAAGAGGTGGTGGCTTTCTTTGCTCTCGGATCTATTCTCCTCCACACGCTAGTGCGGCGATTATCGTTTTGTGGCGTTTCCAAGGTTGTGCGCCCCACAGATCCATCAGAATGATCTGATGCCCCTTGCGTCCCTTGTAATTCTTGCATGATTCGATCCCCTATGCATTCGAAAACATTCCGTGCTCGAGGTTGTTCTTCCTGCGGAGGTTGTTCCTTGATCTGGTGTTTCCTTCGTCTTTTCCGGTTTTGGGTTGGGTACCACCTGTGACACTACTAAAGTTGAGTCTAGATTGGAGGTTCCTCCCTAAATTCAACCTTGTCGCGATGGCCTGGATAATACTGTCGAGGTTTTACCTGAGCACACCCTTAATGTCTTCATCATCGAGAGAGGCGAGCTCGTGGTCCATCTCTCCGACCGGTGGCCTTTGTTTTTCCTTATTAGGGGCGTGCGGTGCTGACCTTGTCTCAGGATTGTTCAAAGTGAGGGTAGGTGGTGGGGTGTGTAGGGACGCGCCCGCACCCCCAGGGGATTGAGGCACCCTATTGCGGAGGTTAAGCCCTCATGCCTGCCCCCGTGAGAGGTGGAGTAGGGGTATCAGAGATATCTCCCCTTGACATCCGGTTCCCCAGATTGGCGTTCTTTGGGTTTCCTTGATAGAGGTTTTCCTTCGTCATCAGCAGAATTCGAGTTTAATGTAGGGTCCCACGGATGGCGCCAACTTGTTGATACAAATGTTGGATGATCCTAGCTTGACCCGAATTAGGGTTAATTGGGGTGTCTGGGCTCCGGCTCCGGCACCAAGTGAACTTTGGTTTAAGATCCTACACACTAAAGAAACACGCTGTTAGTCTTACCGTGGGAATGTATCCCACGATTAGACTCTAGCGTGATAATAAGTAATCGGTTTAGGCTTAAATGGCACGTGAGATGTGAGAGTCAAGAATATGATACCTCTGTGGAACCCTTGGGGGTTCCTTATATAGGCGATAAAACCTTAATGGGCTTTTACCAAAGCTTCGGCCAAAATTAAAGGATAAGTACCATAATTAGTTGATTGTTATCTTCTAATTATGGTTAGTGTATATCCTATTCTTTATGATAAATCACAATCCTAATTAGGTTGTGATTCTGTCTTAACCCTGATCCGGCTATGCCGGGCCGTGGGCCGCATATGACTAGTTCGACCACTGTTCATCCGAAACCCATAGTCTCAAATGATACCATTCAAACCCATTCGTGATGAGCCGAATACGGGTAGTACCCGTTGGCCGGGTTCATGACCCGGCTGGGGACTATACGTCATCACTAATAGTAAAACATATTCCAACACAATGAAACACTTTCGCATGACGAAACTGAAGCTCGACGAATTAGAAGACAGTCACAACAGTTTGAAGTCAGGAATGGTGTCCTTTATAAGCGATCTTTCTTGCATCCATGGTTTCGATGTGTGGGGCAGCGACAGGCGAATTATGTCATCAACGAAATTCATGAAGGGTCTTGCAGCATGCATGAAGGAACTAGATCGGTGGTGGCAAGGGCACTTCGTAGCGGTTAGTATTGGCCGACCATGCACAAATATGAACGGAATCTTATTTTAAAGTGAAATGATCGCCAAGTCCATAGACCAATACCATGCCACCCTCAGCAGGAACTGACACCCATTACATCTCAATGGTCGTTCTACAAATGGGATCGATATCAAAGGACCTTTCCCTGTGGCGGAAAGAGTGATCAAATTCCTGATAGTCGCCATAGACTATTTCACTTGGAGGATCGAAACAAAAGCAGTTGCGACAATTACGGGCAAGCAAGTAAAAAAGTTTGTCTGGGATAATATCGTATGCAGGTTCGGCTTGCTAGGGGAGATAGTCGCGGGACAATGGCAAGCAGTTTTCTAACAACCCATTGAAAGACTGGTGTTCGGCGAATAACATCAAACAGCGATTTGCATCAGTAAAACATACGTAGTCTAATGGAATGGTGGAAAGAGCGAACAAAAGTCTTGGTGACGAAGTAAAGCACACCTGGGAGAGGAGAATAAGAAATGGGTAGTTGAGATATCGTATGTACTATGGGCGCACTACACCATGATAAAAATGAGGAATGGAGATACCCCCTTCGCCCTAACGTACGGGACGGAGGCGGTAATCCTAGTGGAAATAGAATTACCAACACTTCGCATAACAAAAGTGGATGTAGTCATGAATGACGATGAGTTACGGTTAAACTTGGATTTGCTACAAGAGAAAAGAGAGTTGTATACAATTAATGAGGCTAGAGCTAAAATGAAAGGTTATTACGAAGCTAGAGTGTGGAAAACCATTTTCAAACAAGGCAACTTCATATATCGTACGAATGAAGCAAGCCGCGCCGAGAATACAGGGAGACTTGGACCAAAATGGGAAGGACCCTACATAATGACTGACGCTTTGGGGAAAGGCACGTATAGATTGTGCGACATGGACGGCCGTGATCTAGGGCGTACGTAGAACATCTGCCACTTGAAGAAGTGCTACCTTTACGGCTACGACCTTGACATGGGAGTCTTAGCTGTAGTCACCTCCAATAAAACACATGTATTTTTTCTTCTTACGTTACGATTTCATGTATTTTGAAACTTGCACTGATTAATAAAATGCCGCGGTACCTAGCTAGTTTCCCAACCCTTTCTTCTTTAATTTACTTATGTTATTTAAAGTATATTATATCATGCCTATGGGCGTACGCATACACATCGTTCTACGAGAAATAAAAGGATTGAGCGAACCTACTAATTTAGCTTGTCGTGTTAGATGGATGCAACCCCATCGACCTCGGATTTGGTATCCTTGTTAGGCACCTTTATAATCGTGAGATCGCAGCAAGTTAATGTAGCCAGCACATTCCATGTTGGGCCTGCGAAAGACACACTTTGCGCACCTAACAACTGGTCAAAGTCCTTGACTGTCCTTATGGTAGTAGTGGTACGCCTCACATAATGAATTAACTTCACCCATTGGGTTAAAATTATGATACTGAACACAAGTCATAAACAGAAAAATACATCGTGTTATACAGTTAACACTTGGCGTAGTCTTGAGATGCGGGTGTTGAAACCTAAAGTTCAAAGTAATTACGTTGTTAGAGAAAAAGTACGAACATTCGCACTTACAAAAATAAGATTGTTTTTGCTGTCCCTCAGTATTGATGATAGATTAAGAAATAAAGATGAAAAATGATTGAATTTTAGAGAGAGAAAGTAGAGAGAGAAAAGAGAGAGAATGGTTGGAAACTTTTGGAGGATTAGATTAGAAATGAGAAATTATGAATGACAAAACCCTTCCTAACATGCTAGGAAGGGTATATATACACCCATGCCTTACATGTAGGCTTAATGGGCTATATGTTTGGTTCGGGCTTGTCTTTTGGGATTTATGTAGCTTAAATACAAGCCCGTGAACCACGACTTTTCTACTACCTATTACAACGTTCTAATAAATGTTACAATAATAAACTATGATCGAGCATTCTTGTTTGACTCAATATTTTGAGACTAACAATCTCCCCCAATGTGAGGTCGTTCCTTTCCGACATTCGTAGATTTGTAGATATTACTAATCTCGACATAAATGAGTCTTGAACGTGTAATAGTAGTCTTGTTCCTTCATGTTGTGATCTTTGAGCCTTTGTCGTTGTCTTTTGACTTTCTATTTAATCTCAAGATCTTCAAATCATCCTTGACTTGTCTTTGCCATCTTGCAATCTTGTGTCTTTATCCACATGCTCATACTTTGAACCATCTTGAAAACTTGCTAACAATCTCCTTTAAAGAGATGTCATTCCTCTTCGTTAATTGTTAAGGAAGATTTTCATCATTAGAGTTGCGGAAGTCTTTAGGTTTCTTGATTTTTAATATGTCTTTGGGCATGAGTATGTGGTTTCGAATCTTTGACTTTCCTGAGCACACCGTAACGCCATCTTCTTGAGATAAAACATAGACACGGACTGAATGGCTTTGACATTTGTCCTAAATCGATAGCGTTTTACCTCTGGTCGGTGAAGACTGTTAGACGATATTAAATATCGTACCAATGATTAGGTATATTCAATTAAGAATCTCCTTGACAGGGGTTCGCGGCACCACCAGCCATTCTCTTTACTCGACCATCTCAAAGCAAGACTGCGAACATAAAGAGTGAATCAATTGGATAAATATCCGCTTGATTAAAGTCGTCAATTCAAATTCCTGGAACAAGTTTGATTCATAAAGAAAGTTACCATTGTTGCTTTCCAGTTGACACAAGCTTGATTCATAAAGAATCTCGCAAGTCACCTACCATAGCGCTGTTTGAGATTGACGCTAGAAGGATTTCCATTTGTTACTGTGAATATTAATGAATATCACTCTGAATGTTCTGGCAAGACCATGAAGATATTACGTAGAAACCTGAAACGAGTTTTTATCAATTCAGAATCAAACCACTGTTGCTTTTCAGTTTTACATATGTTAAATTCATAAAAAATCTTACACATGACCTACCACAGTGCTGTTTGATGTTAATACTAGAAGGATTTCCACTCATCATTGTAAATAATTGGTAGTATCACTCTGAGTGTTCTAGAAATATCGCAAGGATATGTCATAGGACTCTCTTCTTCGTCATTCCGTGTGTCCTAACGATATTTGATTGATCTATTGGCTCCAGACTGGATTAGTGCACTTTTTAGTGGTCGGAGGCTGGAGCAGATGCCACCTATTCAATATTAACTATCTCGGGGTGAGAAAGTCAATAGAAGTCGTGTTGATCTCTATGAAAATAAAACAAACTTATTTTTAGAGAAGCCTAAGTCATCTGGGGAAGGGTTTTGCATTACATCACTGGGTCTATTATGCGTTGTCTTCATGATGTGTTGGCCCAGTTTCTGCCTAAGTTGTATGGAGGGCTATTTTCTTTTCATCATTTATCTTGACATTTCTTTTACATTCTTCAACTCCTTACCAAGACAATTCTTACCAAGACATTTCTATTTCATTCTTCAACTCCTTCAATTCTTACCAAGACATCAGTACTTAGTCGGCATTCAGCTACGTTCACATTCTACTCCATCTTTCCTAAGGACTTCAGATAATCTATTGGATTGTCCCTGGGAAGATCCCTCCGATTCTGGTTGGATCATAGGACTTAAATCTAACTACCCCTTTGACACCAATAACATCGTGGATTAAAGATGTAGAAACTAGAAGGGGGGGTTGAATAGTTTCTTATATTTACTTGTTAAATGATGGTTTTCAAAAAATCCTTTTTCTCAAAAACTTAGACTTAAGGAAATAAGTGAAATCTTCTTATGCACAATATGAACAATGATAGTGTAACTAAACTAATACTAACTAATCTATATGCACAAAGAATAAAGAATGTAAACAGTTAAGGGTAAAGAAAGATCAAACCAAACACCAAGGATTTATAGTGGTTCGGCAACGAAGCTCACTCCTCGTTCCTACTCCACTCCTCGAGTAATCCTTACTCGAGAGTTCACTACACAACAAGCTCCTTATGGTGGAGAAAACCGTACACGTTTCTTAACCAATTTCTGACTCTAAGCTAAAAGTCGAGCCCTAATCGTAGCTAGGACCAATCTACACAACTATACTTAGTACATACACAACTTCCAAATAGACACAACTACTTGGATCTTCAAAACTATGACACAACAACAAATGTATAAGATTTGATCTTCAAAGGATCTTTGGTGGTGGACTCAACCCTTCACAATGATAGTGTTCTTCTCTTTTCACTTGAAGAGGAAGGGATGGATGAGATAGATTCACTTCTAAACAAGTAGTAATCAATCAAATGGTCAAGGATTTGAGTGATTTAAGAAGTATGTTTGAATCTAGAAATTTGTGTGCAAAAGAGGTGAGGTGAAAATCTGAGAAAGGTCCACTATTTATAGGACAAAGGGCCAACGGCTATATCTGCCCGCGGTTCCTTATCTCAGCCGGCGGTACCTTATCGATAAGGAACCGCCTAGGCACTAGGGAACCGCCAGAGTAGACTCCGCCCCCTTTTTGTCCTTTAATGATGGAGGTCTTATCTGATTATAAAATATCCTGAAAGAATATTCCAAATCAAAAAAGAATATGCCATTTTCAAATTTTCAAATATTTAATTTAATAAAACATTTTCTTAAAAATAAAGTTTAATTAAAAACTTGTCACACTTAATAAAAGGTGAGTTTTAAGAAAAGATTAAATCACTTGATCACTTGATTAAGGTTAGTACTTGTTTATTCATACCTTAAGTGGAAATGGGTAAAATGAAAAATACTTGAACTCAAGAATTCGTTTTTCGTTGTTTTTGTAAATGCTTGTTTTTACATATTGTCGTAATCAAAACTAAGTGAGACCGAAAAATGCAAGTAACGTTTTAGGCATTATTGCATTAACAATCTCCCCCTTTTTGATTCTGACAATACATAAACTCAATCACACAAAAACAAGATTTTCGAAGACGAGTTTATTCATTTCTCCCCCTTTGTCGAAGCAAAAAGGTTGCACAAGTCGTTGTTGAAGAGACGGACTTTGCAAAGACTCCCCCTTGGTTCTTACTCCCCCTTGCTTGGGGCACCAAGGAATCGAGATATTGTGACAAGCTACATAGAAGGATTAGTTGAACAAAAGAGACAACCAACAAGAAATAGCTATAGGTCACAAAGAGAAGAAAACACAAAGACTAAGATCCAAGAGAAGTAATATAAAATAAAAAGAATCATCCAAAGATATATGAAAGAGGAAACAAGCCAAAAGCATAAATCTAATCCTAGTTAATCTAGAATTCTAAGATTTGCTTGAATTAGGAGGCTTGTGGATAAGTAACCTGCCTATATGAAAGACAAGGTAGTGGCGGAACGTGGTGGTGGTGGCTTGGTGGAGATCTCATAATCAAAGTGAAGAGGAGGCTTAATTAGGAGACTCTTGATGTAGCTCAACTCCTCATAGATGTGTGCCATAGCAAGATGTTGATTTTGACAACAATGACAATATGTCCCATGGTGCATGACATTATCATGAGAAGGAGGAAAAACACTAAAGGGTGGTGGTCGAAGAAAAGATGTTTCACAATCAACATTCTTGGTAGGAGAAATGTGATTAAGAGTGTTCTTGGGTGAATTTGGATTGAAAGTGTTCTTGGGAGAGTTGGGATTGAAAGCAATTGGGGAAAATGGAGGAGAATCAAGGTTTTCATTGGGAGAATAAGACATTTTGGGATGTGAAGTATGACAAAATGCTTATGGTTAAATAGGGAAGGCTCAAGGTACTTTTAGGATGGTCAAAGGGTTGAAACAAAGATTCCCAAAAGTGTTGGAACAAATTTGGAATTTCAGAAATACCCGAAAAAGGAAGCACTGTACGCGGTTCCTTATTGCGTCCAACGGTTCCTTATTGATAAGGGACCGCGGTTCATATATGGAAACGCCTACATAGGCTGTGTTTTGCCGGTGAAGGAAGATTTTTCAGCAAATCTTATTTTTCTAGTCTAACTTATCATAGGGATATGCTTAAAAGCAAAGATAGAAAAAGAGAACACATACTAACTCACCAAATAAGGATTTGACCAAAATACATGGATTTTAAAAATCGATGTAGGATGTGTGTAAGACATGACCTTAAGTCACGACACAATGATCCTCCATGATTCTATCTTGTTCTTGCTATGTTTGAGATAATCATACATATGAATTATGTAAGCTCAAGATTAATAGCAAGAATCTATGAAAAACGTTTTTAGATTGAATTAACAATGTCAAAACATTTCTTGACCATTTTCAAAAGACACTTTGAGGATTTTGAAAAGGAGAAGAGAAGATTTTCAAGAAGAGTTTAGGAGACTCAATGACTCAAAATGATAAAAGACTCAAAAGAAAATAAGAGACTCAATAAAGGGAAAGAAATTAAGGAATATGTTCCATTAATCCTAGACCTAGACGCAACTAATTAAAAGGTTCCCTCTTAAGTGGCTTAGTGAAGATGTCGGCTAAGTTATCCTTGGAGGGTACCTTCTCAATTGAAATGTTCCCTTTTTGAACATTATCCCTAAGGAAATGGTGACGAATTTCTATGTGCTTGGTTCGCGAATGTTGCACGGGATTCTTGCTAAGGTCTATAGCACCTTTATTGTCGCACATGATGGGAACATCATCAAGACAAATCCCGTAATCAACAAGCGCTTGCTTCATCCATAGAGCTTGTTGGCATGCTTTTACGGCACTCACATACTCGGCTTCCGTGGTGGATATCGCAAGAGCGGTTTGTTTCTTGGAGAACTAAGAAGTTAAACAACAACCGATGAAGGTACAAACACCAATAGTGCTTTTCCGGTCCATATAGTCTCCCGCATGATCCGAGTCCGCGTAGACAATGGTTTCTACGCCGGTCCCTTTAGGTTACCATAATCCTAAATGTATAGTGCCCTTAATGTATCAGAAGATACGCTTAACCGCTTCAAGGTGAGAGGTTTTGGGAGCCTCTTGGAAGCGAGCACAAAGGCAAACACTAAACATGATATCTGGTCGTCTTGCCGTTAGGTACAACAAACTACCAAACATACCTCTATATTTGGTGTTGTCTACCAACTCACAATCATCATCTACGGTAAGTTTAGTATCCGAGGCCATTGGGGTCTTTGGTACTAGGCTTTTGACACCCCGTATAAAAATTAAAGTTCAAGTTCTCTCGATATCTTAACGAATTGATTTCCGGCTTAAAGTACGACTCAGTTGAATTCGGTGAAACAAATATTTTTGGTTGTTTTAAAATTAAAAGTGCGAAGACATGAATGTAAATGACGTAAAGCAAAATAGCGTTTAAAATTAAATGGCGTTAACGTAAAATGGCGTTAAAATAAACCTAAGTCTAACTAAAAATAAAGGGGTGCAATATTAAAGAACTTTGAAAAGTAAAATAATTAAATGACTTGAAATTAAAAATGTGACGAGAATTAAAATTAGACAAAATATGAAAATGTAAACTTAGAAAAATAAAGAAAGTTAATAGAGAAAAACAATGCCAAATCGGAATGTATTCCGATCAGACCTCGTCGGAATATCAAACCTTGCCTGTCGGAATATTGATCGGAAACCCGATCGGAATATGTCACCTTTTCTCTGATCAGAATAACTAAGCAAAAACCCTCAAATCGGAATGCGGACTTATCGGAATACACTCACCCACCTGGTCGGAATATCAAGTAACACCCAGATCGGAATGTAACTAACCTCTTGATCGGAATGTATAGTAGAGTCCTGATCGGAATCTTGTCACTAGATTGATCGGAATACCACATTTACCCTCGATCGGAATGTTAGAACTGCCCCCAATCGGAATACTACAAAACACCCCCAATCGGAATGTTGTAAACCCTTTTCCGATCACTCCAATCGGAATGTATAACCCTTTTCCGATTTGTCAGATAGCAATACAGTAGAAATAAACTAAAATAAGCTAGAAAAATAAGCTATACATCAAATAAGCATAAGTCTAAAATCTTAAACCAAACAGTATAAGAAAAAGCTAATAAGCTGAAATTTAAAGACTTTTTAAAACACGAAATGAAAAAGGGTTACGAAAAACAACTTTTATATATAAAAAAAATAACTTTTATAAAAACTTAAGAAACTTAAAATAAGCACAAATAAGCTATAAAAATCAATGATCTAAAACAATCAAAAGCATAAAAACACAATCTTTAATCAAATAAGCAAGACAATAAGCATGTAAACATAAAGATCAAGCAAAGAAAGAAAGGTAGAATGAGAGATCAAAACAATTAAAGTAAAGGTGCAATTAAAATAAAAGTAACTTACTTGAAAATTAAATTGCAAGACAAGGTAATTAAAGGAGAAATAAAATAAATGTGCAAGAAAATAAAGATGGAAGAACTAGTGTCACTCTAGCCAACAACATGAAAATGATTAAGAACTAATCTATATATAGGGGAGGATTAAGGAATGCTTAGGAAGCTTCCTCCCCTCCTTCATTTTCTCTTAATTGCATCATTAGGCCCTTCCTTCTTAATCTCTTTGTTAATTGCACCATTAGTGCTTAAGCCTTTAAATCTTCTTTAATCTTGGACTTTAATGACTTTTGGCTCGGGATTTCTTTGAACTGGTCTTTTAATTCTTCAATAAAGTAGACTTGAGTTCTTCGGATTTAAGTAAACTTCCGTCTTTCGACTTTTCCTTCGATAAATCTTCAGAATTGGTCTTGGACTTCTGTTCTTTTTGCACTCTTGACTTCTCGACTTCATCTTTCATCTTTTTCTTCAATAAAAGCCCGTGAATGCCGTGTTTTCTCCACTTTTCACAATTTCGTCCTAAATCACAACAAAAACACAAACCATGCATAATTCTGACATAAAAGACATAAAATACACGTTTTGGCTCGGTTATTATTGTAATTAAGTGGTAAAAAGGATGGGTGTTTACACACCTATCAAATCCCCTACACTTGACCATTGCAATGTCCTCATGCAATGCATTAGTTACAAAGCACGTTTACATTTTTCATCATAATCAATCCATGTTGGCCTTTATTAAAGAGATAGAAAATTAAAGACATTCAAAATAAAGAAATAAAAAAGCATACCTTGGGTTTTGGAAATGTCATGAATAATCATCATTCTCAAGTTTTCACTTTCTCCAAACCAAGCTTAAAAACGAGATCATTGTTATTATAAGTTAGCAAACTAACACGAACTCATGTAGGCCAATTATTCACTTAGACTCCCTTATTCCTAGGGGTATCTCTTATATTTTATTGTTGTCTTGAATGATCACGAGGATGCATTGTTGACTTATTTCAATAGTTATTTAGTCCGAAAATAAAGTGAACGATTTAATCAATAGTTAGCTAAAGAACAAAATCTTTTAAAACTGCTTCTCGGGACCTCATAAAGTTCATATCTTGGCATAACTCGCTTCGCGATTTGAGACCTTTCTCGGACCGATATTTGGCAGCGACTTCATACTTCAAACCTTGAGAGACGTTCATGAAATTATGGTCTTCTCTTCATAATGGAATTTCTTCACTTGAAGTTTTGAGAGATTCATACTTGGACCACGACTTCTTCATTTTTCTCCAATCTTTATTTTGGACTTTGATATACAACGATCCGCCTCCTTTTTGACTTGGATCTATTTATCCTCATGCCTTGCTAGGGTCTTTTCGGATACACTTCTCCATGACTTTTGGGGAGTTTTTGCTTTTCGTCGTGTGTCTCGATCCTTCATATTGATTTTCGATAAATGATTCTTCACATCACTTTGGATCTTTAGCAACAAAATGTAGTCCTCATGCCTTGTTAGAGGCTTTTCGGACTCGCCAATCTTCGCATGCCGCTTCAATAAGTTATGCCTTGGCTATGAACTCTAATCCATACCGAGCAACTTTTAAACGATCTTGGGCTAGAAGCTAAGTAACTTTTCAAATCGTACAACCTTATTTATTGCAGATAAATTTATTAGCAGACGATGGGAGAATAGGCTAATAATTAACTCACATAAATTCACGAAAGAATACCGAACTTATAATTGGCTCTATCATCTCTCATTCTCCACAGTTTAAAATCTCAAGTAATGAGACTCGTGGATGCTTAGCCTATTAAATCAAAGTTTTGGGTTTTCGAGTCGCCTATAGGATCTTGCAAATTCTTAGACTTTTTCAAGTTTAGAAATCGCGTTTTAAAGTTCCCTTGATAAACGACTCTCTAGGATCAATAATAGGAACTTGCGAAAAGTTCTTGTTCTTAACCCGTGAGAGTTAAGACTTTCGCGTTTTATAGCTCCCTATATAAAAGCCTAGCAAAACTTGACTTAAACACGTTAAGGATACTAGCTAGAGTAACTTAGATAAGTAAACTCGGGTTGAGTCAAAAGATTCACAACGTTTTGAAAATTAAAACCACATTATTAAATATTTATTCTAGCAAAAACTAATAGATCAAAATAGATCAAAAACTATACAAAGGGAAAAACTAATAGGCCAAAATAGATCAGAAATTTTGAAAAATGTCGAAAAATTGATTTTCCGGTTAAAATGAGGACAAATACAAGGAAAAGGCCACTTAACTTCGATAGAAGTCTCCCTACACTTAAGATAAACATTTTCCTCAATGTTTAAACATGTGGGAGTAAACTCCCCTACGCTTAGGACCTTGTGCACTTTGTTTAAATCTTGTTAAGGAACGGAAAACTAAAGAGATTCCTATTGAATATTGAGAAAATATAAAATAGTGAATCGAAAAGAGTTTAGGATAGAACCAGGAAGAAGTGGACACAAAATCATGGATCGTCAAGAATCATCAAGAGTGGATCATTGAGCGTGGATCCCTGATTATAAGAAGGGAGGAGAAGAAATAGCAAACCAACGGGTCTCCCCTACACTTATGATAAAGAAAGCGAAAAGATAGATGCATGGGTTGCCTCCCAAGAAGCGCTTGATTTTTGTTTACCGAGTCGTGAGCCTGACTCGACCTTGATCATCATAGGAAGAAGCATGAAACATATCCACCAGGATCAAAGACATAGTTTTCATCCATCAAATAGCACAAGCTTAAGGCGAACAAGGCAAGCCAAAGAAGAGTAGGCAAGGTTCCCTTAAGCAGCGATGGAGCACGGTGGAAGCAAGGTTGAAGTGGTGCAAGAAGATTTCCATAAGTTCCAAAGATATTTCCTTTTATTTCATCAGGTGGATACTGAGATGGCTGCATTATATCAATACCGGGATCGAACACCTTTTCCTTTTAGGGAAAATAGCACTCAGGCTCAGCAAATGGGAAGAAGATCCGCGAAGAAGCACAACCTCGTCCTCAGAAGATGGACAAAGAGGTGTTAAATCATATGTGTTGCGGATATTGGTGTCGACCGGTTTCTTCTCCTTTGAACGAATGTTCTTTAAATCCAAAGTAGGATCAAGATGATAATCTTCAAAATCATAAGGAGGAGCATCACTCTCACGAGGGAAGTAAGTGTTGAGAAATGAAGAGAAGTCTTCCTCAAATGAGTAATCATCCAAAGTAGGATCGAGTGATGGCGGAGGATCTTCATCATGTGAAGAATCGCTCGAAAGTGTACCAGCCTCATCAAAATCATCATATGTGGGCAGATCGGGATACTCAGAAGTAAGGTCATCGTAATCATCCGAATCTGAGCTAGACTCATCATCATAAGCATCAAAGATCGGTGGAGAATCATAAATGGGAGAAGCGTCCAAATTGGATAGAGAATCATCCACATCATCTCGAAAACGTGGATTATCAATGCAAGATTCGAATAGAGGATTGTTGTAGATGGTAAAATCATCGAGCACATTAATCATATTCACTGATTCTCGTCCAAAGGTTTTGTTTGTGAGCTTCCCCATTTTGAATACTTGTGAATCATTCCCGACTCTTAAGATTAACTCACCTCGGCAACATCAACTAAAGCTCGTCCGGTTCTCAAGAATGGCCGACCAAGTATTCAAAGAATACGAGGGTCCATTTCATAATCAACAACGACAAAATCGACCGGGAAAGTAAATGTGCCAACTTTAATGAACACGTCTTCGGCTATACCAACGGGGTAAGCGAGAGTGCGATTAGCAAGATCAAGAGTCATCTTTGTTGGAGTAAGGTCGGGTAATGATAGTGTTTTCCAAACACTCAATGGCATAAGATTAATACTGGCCCCGAGATCTGCTAGGGCAGTAAATTCTTCGGTTTTGTTGAAAACGCAAGGCAACACAAAACGACCGGGATCTCCAAGCTTTTCCGGAAGTTCTTTAATTATAACTGCGGAGCAGTTTTCATTTAAGCGTGTGTTGGCGAGTTCAATCAGCTTCTCCTTCTTGTGAAGCAATTCCTTGAATGCTTTGACAAATTTCGGCATGTGGACAAGTGCTTCAAGAAAGCTAATGTTGAAGTTCATTTGAGAGATCATCTTCACATAGCGTGACACTTCAGAGTCATCCTTGGTTAGCATTTTGGTCTTGCCTAAAGGAGAGGGATAAGGGATATTGGGTTTGGGTGGTGAAGGTGCAGGTGTAGTAGGTAAGGGTTGAGATGTTGAAGGTTCCTTCCTAGGTACATCGTCATGGCGAGGCGGAGACGGTAATGGTGCACTAATACTAGGTGTAGGAGGAGTAGGGATAAATGGTAGTGGAGGAGGTGTAAATGATGGGGGTGGGATTGGTGGATCGACAATGGTAATTCTACTACGAGTAGTAATAGCACTCACATTTGCTCGCGGATTGGTGACGGTGTTTGAAGGTAGAGAACTCGAAGAAGAAGGTTGAGCGGCGGGCAAGAAACTAGCAAGCATATTCTTCAAATCATTTGTTTGATTGCTGAAGGAGGATTGGATGTTATCTCGAAGATCGGATCTTATCTCATTTCCTTGCTTTGTGATATCTCCTTTAAGATTGATAATTTGGCTCTGCAGATTCTTGATTTGCTCACCTTGTGTTCTCATTATGGCTTCAACATCGGGGTTAATGGGTGGGGCTTGTTGAGCGGGTGGGTGATAAGGATTAGAAGCTCTTGGTGGGATTTGGTTGCTTCGATTGTAGTTGTTGGCGGGGTTTTGGTTTTGAGGAGAAAAACCGGGTGAAAGGTAGTTGTTTGACCGGTAACTCAACAAATTCCTATCCCCTTGAGGTCGAGCTTGGTAATTTTCCGGTGAATAATTACCATAAGCTGCATACACATTTTCTGGATTTCCTTGTGTAGAAGGACAATCGGTGTATGAGTGAGGACCGCCGCATGTTTCACAAGAAGGTGCAACCGCTTTAACTTGTTGTTGTTGTTGTTGGTTTGAAGCGAGAAGCGTGATACTTTTGCTCATTTCAGTCATCATGCGGGTGAGTTCGGTCATATCAGGGTTTGCTGAAGTAGAAGAAACATTGACTCTCGGGTTGTTCCTTGAAGAAGCAGAGGAATCCCAGTTTTTGTGGTGAGTAGTCATGTTCTCAATAAGTTCTCTACACTCCTCGGGTCTCCTTTTCATGAATGTGCCACCGGCGGCTGCATTAATCGTATCATGATCTCGAAAATTCAAACCGTTGTAGAAAGTATCAATTAAGGTCACAGGGAGCATTTTGTGGTTTGGACAACGATCGATCAAGACATTATATCTTTCCCAAGCATCAAAAAGAGATTCGTCAAGATCTTGCATGAAACCGCTGATTTGATTGCGAAGGCTCGTGACCATGGATGGTGGAAAGTAGCGCTACAAAAAAACGTTGAGTCATGTCATCCCAAGTATGAATAGAATTCTTCGGGAGACGATCAAACCATTTCTCGGCATGATGTGATAAAGTATGTGGGAAGAGTTGTAGGCGAAGAACATCCATTGTGGCACCAGGCAACTTCATGCTTTGGGTGATTGTAATGAACTTGTCGAGGTGTTTGTTGGCATCATCATCAGGCATTCCGGCGAATGGATTAGTTTGCACATGCTGAATCATGTGGTGCTTCAACGAAAACTCCGGAGCCGTGATTTGCATCGGTGCAATCGGTCCTCCTCGTCCAAACATGGTAGGTTGACAAAGCTCCTCCATTGTCCAAAGATCGGGCTGTGGAAGAACATTGTTGTTATTATTGAGGTGCGGTGGATTATTGTTGTTGTTAACACCTGACATACTTAAATCTTCTCGAGTCTCGGGCTCTTGATAATTAGAAGATCTAGTACGCATACACCTACAAAGGCAAAAGAAAACAATACCAAACACAAAGACAATATATATACACAATAAAGATAAAATCTTTCTGGATTTTTGAAATTTTTAATTTTTATGGATTTTTATCAATTTTTAATTTTTATGATTTTTTGAATTTTTTTTTTGTGCAAGAAAATGTAAAACCCGTAAAAATAAGGTCATAATTTAATTCTATTTTCAATTATTTTGAAGTATTTTATAACATTAAATATTATTATGTTTAACGGTTTAAGTTGAAACCGATATTAAATATTATATTTTAATATTTTGACGAGCAACGAGAACTACTAGTGATCGCGATACCGACGGATGCCAAAAATTTTATATTTTATTATCGATAGTTTCGATATTTAATACTTTCGACGATATCGTTTCAATTACGTATCGAGTCATTATATTATTATTTTTCGTGTGCGTTTAAACTTTTAAAAAGTACAATCTAACATTTTCAGGTAGTGAAATATTTTCTCTTATAATATTTTGAAACTTATTTTTGTGTTGGTTGACGAACTCACAATTTACGGATTTAAATTTGGGCTTACGTGCATAATTTAGCGTCCCTTACGACTAAACCGGAAACCATAGGATTACGTATTTACGTTTTTGAACTCCGTTTTTGATGAGACAATTTTTATTGGATTCGTTTTGTGTCGTTGATTCATAATTTATAAAAACGTTTTTCGTAAAACGACCCGAGGGCACGTAAATCGAGAAAACTAGAATCGAGGAATACCCGTAAATTAGTGAGGTGGGACAAAATACTTTATCCCACCCCACTAGCTAGCATGGGATGGCACAACATGACACCACAACCATATGTGGCATCATGTTAGCTACAAACTTACAAGTGTAAGTAAGCTTACAACTTAAGCTTACAACTTTCCACTTCCTAACAAAAACCATTAACCACTTATCATTTCCATCTTTCCATACATGCAAACTACTTCAAATCCTCTCAAAACCACCACCCCTTGCCATCCATATTGAAGCTACAAACACCCCTTTAATCTTTTCTAGCCATGAAATACATGTTAACTAGCTCTATCATGGAGTTATCTTGAAGCCTTGATCATTTGGTGGCCATATTAACAACATTGGAGGTGATTTGCTTGTGTCCTAGGGCTGATTTCTCAACTATTGTTCTTGGTGTTTGATGATCTTGGAGTTACTTGTGGTGTTCATCAAGTTCTTGTCTTCCAAAAACAAGAAATACACTTGGTTGGTAAAGAAGATCATCCTCTCCATTTTCTCTTGTTATTTTTGTAAAGAACAAATGTATTTTCTTTATTTTGTATATGTATATGATGTATATATGATGATAAAAATATTGTGTGGGGATCAAGTGTTGATAAATATGCTTAAAAATGTTAATAACCATAAGAAATAAGGCTAAAATCATGATTATTTAGTTGGATGTATAAAAACAGTATATAACTAAAACTTGAACTGATAAACTTGCATGTTATAATCCATTTACAGTAAGTAAAAGATGTTATACACATGTGAGAGTTGGCCATGCAATGGAATCAATATAATGAGTGAGATATGATCAAAACAAGTTAGGTGTTCTAATCTGAATAAGCAGTTTTGTAGGGACTGTTAAGGCAAGATGAACTTAAAATGAGCAGTAGTTATAACTAAGTTAAATGTAGCACATAATATGAAGAACATGTCACCCAAAAATGAGCTTCTAATTCATTATAGAACTCTAGATATGATAAAAATGGTGAAGATGAAAATAAAAATCAGATTTTGAGAATTAATGTTTATTATTATTATATAAGCACTCAAATTTTATTGTATAAAATGTAAAATAAAAACCCACTAACTTATGAAACTTATTTATATAAATATGTAAAAGGTTAATTAAATGGATAAATTATATAAATGGTAGTGGAATAATACTTATAAGTAATAAAAACTATAAACTTGATTTTTACGACTTTTTCGGCTATTACCGTAAAATTAACGTTTTTCGCCAAATAAAACTTAGACG
Source organism: Glebionis coronaria (assembly GCA_025667525.1). Classification (NCBI taxonomy): domain Eukaryota; kingdom Viridiplantae; phylum Streptophyta; class Magnoliopsida; order Asterales; family Asteraceae; genus Glebionis; species Glebionis coronaria. The sequence continues at coordinate 207,433,938 of CM046876.1, forward strand.
ATCAAACCCGTCTAATGTAAAGTTTTTAAAAGTAATATACTGATATATAAGTAACTAATACAAGTAAAAACCGATAAAACCCGAACTATAGGACATACGGACATTAACGAGCTAACTAAGCATATTGGACTAATAATTGGACTAAATAAGTTAAACACTTATAAAAAGAACTTATTGGGCTTAACCCATTTGGGCCCAACATGGAAAGTATAGATACTGATAATATAGGTATAAAATAGATTAAAACAAGTTAAAGAACTTATACTAAGCTTATTGGACTTAAAATAGGTAAGTAGGTAAAACTAGTAAACTAGTAAAAAGTTACCAATACGTAAACACTAAAATGAGTAAACAAGGATATATAAACCCACTTGATCATCATCATATGTACAAAATCATTATATGTATATTGTTATTTTGATAAAAGTCATTAGACAAGAGTCTAAGACCGATTATTATTTATATAGGTTTCCATGACCGAAGCACGCCCGTAGCCGATAATCCGCCTTTCATTATCAACGTGAGTCTATAGCCTCGCTTTATACTAGTTATTAAATGATTTTAAACCCGCGAGGGGGAATACATGTTTTATAAACTTAGAACACAAGATTTTTATGGTATGCTTTGTCCCTCTATGAATGGACCCGTGGTTGCCTTTAAATTGCATTAAGTGATTGCCTTAGTTAAAGCCTCAATTATGGACCGTTAATTAACCTATGATGGGTTAACCGCTAGTACAATTAATAGATCTATGGGGGAAGCCGCCCCGGTTCAGTTTTTGTGGACTTGTCATAGAAGCTTAGGCCCGACCTCCACACTGTTTGAACATATTGTATTGAGAAGTCAGATATACGGCAATGTACCAATAATCTGGAGGTAACCGACAATTAATAAATCTCTCGTCTTATTAGACTGATATGGGAGTGTCTAAGGGCTCGGTTCCATGAGCTTATTGCAATTTATGCTATATACAATTATCATTGTTGATGCAAATTATTATTTGATGCTTATAAGCATGCCACAAACTTATAATCTTTTCTTGTGTTCAAATTGATTTCATAAACCTATAGATTCACTCGGCATTTTTGCTGATTGTTTTACTCACATGTATTTCAGGTAATCAAGAAGTGGAAGCTTGGAGGTCACGGGGAATGGAGTTGTGTACTGCTTTTGTTGTTCAAACTCTTTGATTTATTTATCGTTCCATTTTCAAAACAAACCAATATGTTGTTTTAACTTATCTTTTGGTAACGATTACTTGGGACTACGCTACTCTGACAAATGTTTTAGGAACGATAAATCTAAAACGTCTCTTTTCGAGTCGTTCTTTAATAACTATGTGTTGTTGTATCATTGTTTAGCACCCAAAGATGTATTCCGCTGCATGTAAATTTGGGGGTGTTAAAGATTGGTACTAGAGCCATGAGTTATAGAGAACTAGGTCTTTTTCTAAAAACCTAAACTATAACTGTCGGTTTTATTTTTCAAAGAGTCGGTGCACATGATTTCGCGTGACTTCAGGTTCAAGTTACTTCTGGGATTACAACTTTAGTATACATTATTATGTATGCCTTATTGCTAAGTATTTCTAAATAAATACTATAATCCTTTATCGATATATATTTATGTCGTTAAACTTTTCGATAAAAGTTTATCATTTATTAATGATTAACTTAAATAAATACATTGAATTTTCAAGATCTTTCTGTATTTATTTTTGAAGTATTTAAATTGCTTTTATTGCAAATTTTATATTATGACCTTACATACGTTCATCTGCGCGCGTTACTTTCATTATTTAACCCTTTGTGATATCTATATAGATGTCCAAATCGTCTTCCGGCTATTTGTGCCTGGACGTCTTTTAACGTAGTTTCTAGACCATTGTGTAGCTCAATGTGTCCTTGGAATAGACTAACCGCTATTTATTGACATTTATATGTATCGACTCCGAAGTGTATTGTTCATTTATATCTCGGTAACGTCATCGTCATTTTATAAATCATCGTCTAGATTATGGCGCTAGATTGGAATACGATTTTACTTATATAAAATTGTATCATTTGTTATTCATTAACCTTCTCGCTCCCGGAGTGTAGCATGTTAATGTTCCATTCTTTTCTTTTTATGTTTTGTGTTTTTGGACAATCGTGGCACCAAGGAGATTTGCCTACATTGCCCCTTGAAACTTAAATTACGAACGTCAATTACCGTTTTACTTCCTAAATTTCGTGTTGAATACCTTGAAGCATCTTGTGTCATTCATTATGCTATATTATTATTTGATGCTCATTATGAGATTTATTTTTCGTTGTTATAAAATCCACAAGACATGTGTGTATATATGTATATATTTTGAGTCGTTAGGAAGTGTCGAAAAATACATTTTATGCAGAAACTGCAGGGGCAGTATAACAGGTCAAAACATAAAAGTAAAACTGCGTTTTTAAAATAAAACAGTCAAACCTGCACAGAACTTGCAGGGGTATTTTGGTCATTTTACATTGGGTTTCAGGTCTCGGGTAAAACTAGAAAGTCGTCTGAAACATCGTTTTGCATTTAAGTGCTTTAGACTCTGAGTCTTGGAGATGTCGTTTATCGGGTCAATTAATCGGGTCATATTTAAAAGTTAAATCTGATAGAAAATTCAGAACATGAGTTTTAAATGTTTCTAAGCTGTTTTGATTTCATTTGAGATCGTAAAATTTTAACAAATATTATTTTACAACTAACGAATACTAGTTGCATGTGAAAATATTTAAAAATAGAAACAGTACAGGATTAGCAATTACCGGATTAATTGTGTAATTTAAAAACGAATAACATACTTTCTTAAAAGCATGTTGTGTCGAGTATCTTACAAACAATACACATGTGGATTGTTTTATTCTTTTCATATATATGACTCATTTGTCATTCGATGTTATTTTATTTTCGTTTTCTTCTAACCTTTCACTGATTTGAGTTGAGTTTTGAAGTTTTGCCTTCACATTCTTCGTTGACATTCTTATCGCGTATCTCATGACGTTTTCGTCTAAACCTTATAACCCTTTGAAAACTTAACAACTTGTAACCATTTCATTGGTTGTTTTATGAGCTACTATTTGCCACTTTTTGCAAAACTTTGACTACTTTATACGTTGTCATAATGTCATATTATAAATAAATCTGATATTGTTTTATGATTATTTTCGCCAATTGTTTTTACTTTGGTCTTAATACTTTTCGTAAGATTAAAAGTTGCTTATTAAGTATCTCACAAATTACTTGTATCCTATAAATTTATAAACTATTTTTAAATTCCATTTTACAAATGGCATGGTTTATATAAACATAAGAAACGTAATACTTTTCGACGAAATGAAGCACTGCATTGCTAGCCCTAAATTATACATGGCCTGATCACCTATGTCTAATTTAGAAGGAGCCATGCTAGGCTGAATAGTAGTCACCTTAAAAATCTTGATAATAATCAACTTTTTACTTGTATTTATGATAAAGATAAATAAAATGAAATAAAGTGAAAGGAAGTTTTGAAAACCTTTATATTTTATGCAAGTAACACAATTTCTATGCATCCGCATACGTTTTCTTACCTTTTCTTGAACGAATTACGCGCTTACGAATACGTTTTTACTAACAATCGTTTTTCTACTTGTTACTTCATTTTGTCTTATAACTGATTTCTTTTGACCGTTCGTATAATTACTGACTGTTGATAAATGACTTGAAAGTCTCGATGTTTTATCCTTCCTTCTCGTCCAATCTTCTTTATGCGACTGGGTAGATCTTTGGAATGTCTCCGCACGTGAATAATGAATTATCACTAGAGTGATTTCCGTATATCCGGGATGACGTCCGTCACTCTCGTTTGTCTCGAAACCCACTCTTGTGAACCGTGCTTTGACCTCTCTCTTTAAACACTAACATCGTTCATTTGATTTGTTTTAATTACAAGTGATTATTAGAAATTTTCTTTGATTAAAATTTTTGTATGGATCTTATTTCCGATCATGTATCGACCACCGCTAAGTTAACGAGCTGATGTTGGTGAACCACCGACCGCACTAACAAAATTGACAACTTGTTTAATCTTACTATTTCTTATCGTCTTACCATCAACGCCTTTATTTTATTATTCTCTTTAAGAATTCATACGACATTTGCTTCGTTCTCTTTTGTACCATTGATTTCGTATTAATTGTTGACTATTATTTTCATTCGTATTCGTTTGTTATCTTGTCACATTTCAAAACCCGAATATATCCCGTGTTATTTTGAAATAATAAACACCTGTATGTATTTCTACAAAGTATTATAAAAAATTTATGGAACTTTTATACATTTTTCAATGATTTTCAATTATCGAAATAACCATTACAAGTAAAAGGTCAAATTTATACATCATATTTTGTATAACTAAAACTAATGTTTAAAAATAAAATTATGTTCTACCTTTTGAACTAATTGACTTATCATACTTTACTTTTAATGTAATGAAATTACCGGTTTAATTTATATTCCTAATAATGATTTAATTTGGAAATTATATCTTCTAATTGTAACCAACAATATGAGTTTAATTTATAAAATTCATGTCATTCTTTCAAAGTTTCTTAAGACAACCAAAATAAATTATGAAGCTATTTAACTTATATTTTTAATATATCATCTTTATCAAGAAAGTACCTCAAATGAGTCTTAAGGTAATACCAAATCTGGGACGGATAATTGTGACAAACGTTATTTTAATGTTAATATTTAATTCATTCTTCGCTCTCATTTTTCTAGTATTGTGAATAATTATGTTTTACGGTTACGTGAGTCGAGATCCCTCGTCGATCGTTAATCTTAAATCATTTTACCACATCTTGTTCGTTTATGCGTTTATTGAAGTCATTTTTATCTCGTTCTGTTCCTCGTATTGAAGATTACTATTTTATTCTGAGTTTAAAATGAATCTCGGGAAGCAGTGTATAAGAAGAAACGATAAGTGTCACCAGGATTTATGCGTGTACTTGTAGAATGATTGAGGACCGAATCTCTTAATGAATGGAGTTAATAAATTCGTTACAACCTCGAGGAGTATCTTGAAGCCGACACCGCAAGTGGAAAGACTCTGGAGATAAAGTGGTTATTATCAAGGGTTCGTTCAAGGTTTTCTCGATGATTAACGATGGAAATCTATACTTGATGTTATTGTTCGACCTTTTATTTTTATGTACTTATATGATGTGTGATCTAGTCAAATGATCGTAAGTTGTGAGAACTTGAGACGGCATCATACGATGACGTCCGATCATGTAGAACATATATTATGTAATATCTTTTTGACTTTCAACGACGATGTTTATTGAGACTTTAATGCGCGTTGGCGAAAGTGAGATGGTGTCTTTGTATTATCTTTTGAGTGAGGACCCGCGTGTGAGCACCCTCCGATGACGAAAACGTTTTTCTTGTTAATTCTTTTTGATGTGTGTCCATGGCTATCCGGCCAGTGGCTATCCTTTAAATTGCAACATTCTTTTTAACTGGACTTACCCGAAAATCTGTCACCTATTCTTGTCGTCGAATGAGCTTCGTGTGATTCATAAAATTTTCATGTGTCGAACTTGACGGGTGACTGGTGGATAAGGATTTATTTATTCCTTTTTGGTGAGATACCACTTGACGACAAGTTGCGTTTTGTAAAAGAACCAGTGGAGATCGTGGATTAAGATTCACGTGGGAACGTAAGGACTTCTTATTAAGGAATGTCGTCATCCTTCCGGGTAGTGAACAACTCGTGTATGAGGCGAGTTGAGCGCCGGGACGTCGCTCCCTTAAGGTGGTGAGGATGTAAAACCCGTAAAAATAAGGTCATAACTTAATTCTATTTTCAATTATTTTGAAGTATTTTATAACATTAAATATTATTATGTTTAACGGTTTAAGTTGAAACCGATATTAAATATTATATTTTAATATTTTGACGAGCAACGAGAACTACTAGTGATCGCGATACCGACGGATGCCAAAAATTTTATATTTTATTATCGATAGTTTCGATATTTAATACTTTCGACGATATCGTTTCAATTACGTATCGAGTCGTTATATTATTATTATTCGTGTGCGTTTAAACTTTTAAAAAGTACAATCTAACATTTTCAGGTAGTGAAATATTTTCTCTTATAATATTTTGAAACTTATTTTTGTGTTGGTTGACGAACTCACAATTTACGGATTTAAATTTGGGCTTACGTGCATAATTTAGCGTCCCTTACGACTAAACCGGAAACCTTAGGATTACGTATTTACGTTTTTGAACTCCGTTTTTGATGAGACAATTTTTATTGGATTCGTTTTGTGTCGTTGATTCATAATTTATAAAAACGTTTTTCGTAAAACGACCCGAGGGCACGCAAATCAAGAAAACTAGAATCGAGGAATACCCGTAAATTAGTGAGGTGGGACAAAATACTTTATCCCACCCAACTAGCTAGCATGGGATGGCACAACATGACACCACAACCATATGTGGCATCATGTTAGCTACAAACTTACAAGTGTAAGTAAGCTTACAACTTAAGCTTACAACTTTCCACTTCCTAACAAAAACCATTAACCACTTATCATTTCCATCTTTCCATACATGCAAACTACTTCAAATCCTCTCAAAACCACCACCCCTTGCCATCCATATTGAAGCTACAAACACCCCTTTAATCTTTTCTAGCCATGAAATACATGTTAACTAGCTCTATCATGGAGTTATCTTGAAGCCTTGATCATTTGGTGGCCATATTAACAACATTGGAGGTGATTTGCTTGTGTCCTAGGGCTGATTTCTCAACTATTGTTCTTGGTGTTTGATGATCTTGGAGTTACTTGTGGTGTTCATCAAGTTCTTGTCTTCCAAAAACAAGAAATACACTTGGTTGGTAAAGAAGATCATCCTCTCCATTTTCTCTTGTTATTTTTGTAAAGAACAAATGTATTTTCTTTATTTTGTATATGTATATGATGTATATATGATGATAAAAATGTTGTGTGGGGATCAAGTGTTGATAAATATGCTTAAAAATGTTAATAACCATAAGAAATAAGGGTAAAATCATGATTATTTAGTTGGATGTATAAAAACAGTATATAACTAAACCTTGAACTGATAAACTTGCATGTTATAATCCATTTACAGTAAGTAAAAGATGTTATACACATGTGAGAGTTGGCCATGCAATGGAATCAATATAATGAGTGAGATATGATCAAAACAAGTTAGGTGTTCTAATCTGAATAAGCAGTTTTGTAGGGACTGTTAAGGCAAGATGAACTTAAAATGAGCAGTAGTTATAACTAAGTTAAATGTAGCACATAATATGAAGAACATGTCACCCAAAAATGAGCTTCTAATTCATTATAGCACTCTAGATATGATAAAAATGGTGAAGATGAAAATAAAAATCAGATTTTGAGAATTAATGTTTATTATTATTATATAAGCACTCAAATTTTATTGTATAAAATGTAAAATAAAAACCCACTAACTTATGAAACTTATTTATATAAATATGTAAAAGGTTAATTAAATGGATAAATTATATAAATGGTAGTGGAATAGTACTTATAAGTAATAAAAACTATAAACTTGATTTTTACGACTTTTTCGGCTATTACCGTAAAATTAACGTTTTTCGCCAAATAAAACTTAGACGATCAAACCCGTCTAATGTAAAGTTTTTAAAAGTCATATACTGATATATAAGTAACTAATACAAGTAAAAACCGATAAAACCCGAACTATAGGACATACGGACATTAACGAGCTAACTAAGCATATTGGACTAATAATTGGACTAAATAAGTTAAACACTTATAAAAAGAACTTATTGGGCTTAACCCATTTGGGCTCAACATGGAAAGTATAGATACTGATAATATAGGTATAAAATAGATTAAAACAAGTTAAAGAACTTATACTAAGCTTATTGGACTTAAAATAGGTAAGTAGGTAAAACTAGTAAACTAGTAAAAAGTTACCAATACGTAAACACTAAAATGAGTAAACAAGGATATATAAACCCACTTGATCATCATCATATGTACAAAATCATCATATGTATATTGTTATTTTGATAAAAGTCATTAGACAAGAGTCTAAGACCGATTATTATTTATATAGGTTTCCATGACCGAAGCACGCCCGTAGCCGATAATCCGCCTTTCATTATCAACGTGAGTCTATAGCCTCGCTTTATACTAGTTATTAAATGATTTTAAACCCGCGAGGGGGAATACATGTTTTATAAACTTAGAACACAAGATTTTTATGGTATGCTTTGTCCCTCTATGAATGGACCCGTGGTTGCCTTTAAATTGCATTAAGTGATTGCCTTAGTTAAAGCCTCAATTATGGACCGTTAATTAACCTATGATGGGTTAACCGCTAGTACAATTAATAGATCTATGGGGGAAGCCGCCCCGGTTTAGTTTTTGTGGACTTGTCATAGAAGCTTAGGCCCGACCTCCACACTGTTTGAACATATTGTATTGAGAAGTCAGGTATACGGCAATGTACCAATAATCTGGAGGTAACCGACAATTAATAAATCTCTCGTCTTATTAGACTGATATGGGAGTGTCTAAGGGCTCGGTTCCATGAGCTTATTGCAATTTATGTTATATACAATTATCATTGTTGATGCAAATTATTATTTGATGCTTATAAGCATGCCACAAACTTATAATCTTTTCTTGTGTTCAAATTGATTTCATAAACCTATAGATTCACTCGGCATTTTTGCTGATTGTTTTACTCACATGTATTTCAGGTAATCAAGAAGTGGAAGCTTGGAGGTCACGGGGAATGGAGTTGTGTACTGCTTTTGTTGTTCAAACTCTTTGATTTATTTATCGTTCCATTTTCAAAACAAACCAATATGTTGTTTTAACTTATCTTTTGGTAACGATTACTTGGGACTACGCTATTCTGACAAATGTTTTAGGAACGATAAATCTAAAACGTCTCTTTTCGAGTCGTTCTTTAATAACTATGTGTTGTTGTATCATTGTTTAGCACCCAAAGATGTATTCCGCTGCATGTAAATTTGGGGGTGTTAAAGAAAATAACGCTCACAAGTGAACGGATCCCAAAAAGCAACGCGTCTCTCACAGAAAACCGTTGATCTTTACGAAAAGAGCCGGCATCGGCGCCATTTGGTACTAGGCTTTTGACACCCCGTGTAAAAATTAAAGTTCAAGTTCTCTCGATATCTTAACGAATTGATTTCCGGCTTAAAGTACGACTCAGTTGAATTCGGTGAAACAAATATTTTTGGTTGTTTTAAAATTAAAAGTGCGAAGACATGAATGTAAATGACGTAAAGTAAAATAGCGTTTAAAATTAAATGGACTTAACGTAAAATGGCGTTAAAATAAATCTAACTCTAACTAAAAATAAAGGGGTGCAATATTAAAGAACTTTGAAAAGTAAAATAATTAAATGACTTGAAATTAAAAACGTGACGAGAATTAAAATTAGACAAAATATGAAAATGTAAACTTAGAAAAATAAACAAAGTTAAATAGAGAAAAACAATGCCAAATCGGAATGTATTCCGATCAGAACTCGTCGGAATATCAAACCCTGCCTGTCGGAATATTGATCGGAAACCCAATCGGAATATGTAACCTTTTCTCTGATCGGAATAACCAAGCAAAAACCCTCAGATCGGAATGCGGACTTATCAGAATACACTCACCCACGTGGTCGGAATATCAAGTAACATCCAGATCGGAATGTAACTAACCTCTTGATCGGAATGTATAGTAGAGTCCTGATCGGAATCCTGTCACTAGATTGATCGGAATACCACACTTACCCTAGATCGGAATGTTAGAACTGCGCCCAATCGGAATACTACAAAACACCCCCAATCGGAATGTTGTAAACCCTTTTCCGATCACTCCAATCGGAATGTATAACCCTTTTCCGATTTGTCAGATCAGAATACAGTAGAAATAAACTTAAATAAGCTAGAAAAATAAGCTATACATCAAATAAGCACAAGTCTAAAATCCTAAACCAAACAGTATAAGAAAAAGCTAATAAGCTGAAATTTAAAGACTTTTTAAAACACGAAATGAAAAAGGGTTACGAAAAACAACTTTTATATATAAAAAAAATAACTTTTATAAAAACTTAAGAAACTTAAAATAAGCACAAATAAGCTATAAAAATCAATGATCTAAAACAATCAAAAGCATAAAAACACAATCTTTAATCAAATAAGCAAGACAATAAGCATGTAAACATAAAGATCAAGCAAAGAAATAAAGGTACAATGAGAGATCAAAACAAGTAAAGTAAAGGTGCAATTAAAATAAAAGTAACTTACTTGAAAATTAAAGTGCAAGACAAGGTAATTAAAGGAGCAATAAAATAAATGTGCAAGTAAATAAAGATGGAAGAACTAGTGTCACTCTAGCCAACAACATGAAAATGATTAAGAACTAATCTATATATAGGGGAGGATTAAGGAATGCTTAGGAAGCTTCCTCCCCTCCTTCATTCTCTCTTAGTTGCATTATTAGGCCCTTCCTTCTTAATCTCTTTGTTAATTGCACCATTAGTCCTTAATCCTTTAAATCTTCTATAATCTTGGACTTTAATTACTTTTGGCTTGGGATTTCTTTGAACTCGTCTTTTAATTCTTCAATAAAGTAGACTTGAGTTCTTCGGCTTTAAGTAAACTTCCGTCTTTCGACTTTTTCTTCGATAAATCTTCAGAATTGGTCTTGGGCTTCCGTTCTTTTTTCACTCATCTTTCATCTTTTTCTTCAATAAAAGCCCGTGAATGCCGTGTTTTCTCCACTTTTCACAATTTCGTCCTAAATCACAACAAAAACACAAACCACGCATAATTCCGACATAAAAGACATAAAATACACGTTTTGGCTCGGTTATTATTGTAATTAAGTGGTAAAAAGGATGGGTGTTTACACACCTATCAGTCTTCATTGGTCTAGATTCTTCTAATCCAAATATCTTTAGCATTTCTTTAGCATACTTAGATTGACTAAAGAAAATACCATCGTCCATTTGTTTAATTTGGAGTCCTAAAAAGAAGTTGAGTTCTCCCATCATACTCATTTCAAACTAATCATGCATGATTTTGGCAAAGTCATCACACAATTCTTGACAAGTTGAGCCAAATATAATCAATCCCTTCTTCTTTATAAAGAGCGTGTTGTCTACCATTCCCATGGTATACTCATATTTAACAAGAAACGCTTTAAGTCTATCATACCAAGCTTTGGGTGCTTGTTTAAGACCATAAAGTGCCTTCTTAAGCTTGTAAACATGATCCGGTTTCTCAAAATCAATGAAGCCGGGAGGTTGAGCCACATATACCTCCTCAGTGATCAAACCGTTAAGAAACACACTCTTTACATCCATTTGTTGAAGCTTAAAGTCTATGGCACAAGCGTAGGCTAAAAGGATTCTAATAGATTCTAATCTTGCTACCGGTGCATATGTCTCGTCATAATCAATCCCTTCTTGTTGATTATAGCCTTGAGCTACAAGTCTAGCTATGTTACGAGACACAACACCATTCTCATCTAGCTTATTCCTATAAACCCATTTGGTTCCTATAATGGTAGAACTTCTAGCTGGAGGAACAAGTTCCCAAACATCATTAGCAACGAATTGACTCAGTTCTTCTTGCATCGTAATGACCCAACTCTCATCCGTCAAAGCTTCTTTAACATTCTTTGGTTCAATAAAAGAGACGAAACAAAAGAAGTTGCTTTGGTTTTGGAATTGAGATCTTAGGGTCCTTTGATTTAAGTCACAAATGTTATTATTGAGAGTATGATCCTTAGAATCCTTAATGTTTACTTCCTTTTCAACACTAAGGTCTTCAACTCCTATTTTTCTAACCTCTTTGGCTTTAACTACTTCTACTTCATCCAAGTCATCATCAACCAATGGTGGTGTCTTGGTTAAAGGAGGGGTTTCATCAAAAGTCATGTTAAGTGATTCTTCAATTACGCCTGAGGTTCTATTGAGGACTATGTAAGCTTTGCTAGTTTGGGAATAACCTAAAAAGATACCTTCGTAAGATTTTGGGTCAAACTTGGTAAGGTAGTCTTTGGTGTTGAGGATAAAGCACTTGCTTCCAAACACCCTAAAGTATTCCAATGAGGGTTTCTTACCTTTAAGAATCTCATAGGGGGTCTTTCCTTGGAAAGGTCGAATAAGAATTCGGTTGAGAATATAAGTCTATGTGTCCACGGCATTGCACCAAAACTTTTGAGGCAAAGATTGCTCGTTTAACATCGTCCTACTCATCTCTTGGATGGTCCTATTCTTCCTTTCAACTACCCCATTTGATTGTGGAGTGCGAGGAGCCGAGAAGTTATGGGTAATACCATGAGCTTCACAAAAGGCACCAAATTGCACTTTATTATCAAATTCTCTACCATGATCCGTCCTAATACAGACAATTGGACATCCTAGTTGATTTTGAATTCTTCGACTAAAGATTTTGAAATGATCGAAAGCTTCATTCTTAGATGCCAAAAATCTAGTCCAAGTGAATCTAGAGTAGTCGTCAACTATAACTAGGGTATAAAGGTTACCTCCATAACTCCGTATGGCGGAAGGTCCGAAGAGATCCATATGTAGGAGTTCTAGGCACAGAGAGGTTGAAACCAAATTCTTGGCTTTGTGACTTGTGTGAACTTGCTTTCCAACTTTGCAAGCATCACAAAAGTAACTATCAAACTTCATCTTGGGGAGGTGTCTTACCAACTCCTTAGAGACTAAAGACTGAATTAGACGCATATTAGCGTGACCTAATCTCCTATGCCAAAGATTAGAACTATCATCTATAGTCGTAAGACATATGTGGTATTTTGACTTCTTATTGACCTTCATGACATAAAGCCCATGCTTTCTAACACCTTTTCCAATGACCTTTCCATCTTTTACGATTTCACTGTCATTTTCGGAAAAGATGACCTTACACTTATTGTCACAAATTTGACCTATGCTTAAAAGGTTAAACCCTAAATTATCTACGTGCTCAACATTTTCAATAATCATGAAGTCAAGATAAACCGTACCTTTGCCAATGATATTACCACGTAGACTACTAGCGAATGTGACGTTACCTCCAGCATATGCTTTGTAGCGCGAGAAAAAACTTCGATTACCAGTCATGTGTTTAGAACAACCACTATCCTTAATCCAATCATCGGGCTCCAAATCAATTTCCAAGCATATCTAGGTAACAACATACATGATCAAACATTTGGTCCCCAATATCTCATGGGTCCAAAATTGTTAGTTCCAAACATCCCTTGCATTTGGTTGGGATGCATGAATGGAGGAGGGTTTCCCATAGGGAACAAAAGGGAGGAGGATAATAATTCATATAACCATTTTGTTTTTCATTATTTATCCTAGGTGTATTTGATCTTGGTTTAAAGTTGTGGTCATTCCTTCTAGATGTTGGAGTTTTACTTCTAGGTCGTGAACTGTGTTGACTATCTATTCTAGGTGTTGTCGTTCTACTTCTAGGCCTAGACTCATTCCGTACTCTTGGTGGAGTAGAAGATGGTCTTGATAAACTTCTATTTCCCATTAGAGGTTTACTCAAAGGCTTATAGAACTTATCAACGACATTGTCATCAAGTATAGGTAATTTGACCTTGTTAACAATAAGATGCTTAAGATGTTCACCTAAATTTGACTTTTCAGAAAGTTCAAGATTTTAAGAAAAAATACTTTCTGGACGTGGTTCCTTATCTATGGCGGCAGTTCCATAGTGATAAGGAACCGCCCCATACAATCTGGGACCGCGTACAACAGACAGTTTTTCTGAAAATCTGACTTGTTTAGGTTCACTGGTTGATGCTTCATTTGTGTTAAAACCTACACCAAGTCTTTCCTTAGAATGAATTTGTTTGTTTAACATATCATCAAGAGCATTAGTACCTTTCATGAACTTTTCCAGTTTAATGGAGGTGCTCTTGAGATCTTCATTCTCTAATCTAAGTTTCTCACAACTTACGCAACCTAAATCAACTTCTTTATTTTTCTCAAGCTTGGCTATTTTTTCCCTAAGTTTATTGATCTCATTTTCAAGCTTAGTTTTTGTTGATTTTAAGATTTTGTTATTTTCTATGAATTTAAGACTAAGTTTGTGTAAATTATCATATTGGCCTTCTAATTCAATATCATCTAAGGTGGAGCTATCATTGCTATAATATTTGATTTCGGAATGTACCTCTTTACAAGTGTGAGCCATAAGACATTTCTCCTCTTTGGGGTTGTCATCAAAATCTTCACCGCTATCGCTACAAGAACCGCTAACGAATGCCGTGTGATTCTTATCGCGTGAAGGCTTTGGACACTCACTAATGAAATGATTTGGATAACCACATCTAAAGCAATTCCTATCACCTTTTTAATTCTTGGCAAACCGATTCTTTGAGAATGGTTTCTTGTCATTGTTGGGTTGCCTCACGTGTTGACCTCGTCTTTTGAAGAACCTCTTGAAATCTCTCACCGTCAATGCATACTCCTCATCATCTCTATCCGGGGAACTATCATGATCGCTTTGTGCCTTCTTGGCTTTGAGTGCAAGAGACTTCCTTTCACTCTTGGTTTTCACCAATTCCGAGTCCTTCAAAATTATCATATCATGAACCTTCAAGTTTCCTTTGAGTTCATCAAGTGATAAAGTTGAGAGATCTTTCGATTCTTCGATCGTCGTGACTTTTGCTCTCCACTTCAGATGTAAGGACCTTAGAAACTTCCTAACATTGTTCTTGCTAGAAAAACCTTCATCAAGTGCTTTTAGACTAGTAATAATAGTGTTAAATCTAGCAAAAGCACTATCAATAGCTTCATCTTCTAAGATGATAAATTGTTCATATTGTTGGACAAGAAGATCGATTTTGCTTTCTTTGACTTGCCTATTACCTTGGTGGGTTACTAAAAGAGTGTTCCAAATATCTTTAGCGGTTTCACACATAAAAATCCTTTCATACTCTTTCTTATGTAAGGCATTACAAATCACCATTTTAGCCTCATTATTTTTCGAAAGTTTCTTTTTAATATCGTCATTAGCTTTGTCAAAAGTGACCAATTCCTTTGTTTTAGAAACTTCATTAAATTGATAAGGTAAAAAATCACCATTTGTAATAACATGTCAAAGATCTAAATATTTTGATTTCACATAAGTCTCAAATCTATTTTTCCAATAAATAAAACTATCGGTTTCAAAAAGTGGTGGTCTTTGCATAGATTTCCCTTCTAGGTACTTGTTGGAAATAGATTCAAGTTTTAAAATACAATATACTTTAAAAATACTTGAGCAACCCGCTCTGATACCAATTGTAGAAACTAGAAGGGGGGTTGAATAGTTTCTTATATTTACTTGTTAGATGGTTTTCAAAAAATCCATTTTCTCAAAAACTTAGACTTAAGGAAATAAGTAAAATATTCTTATGCATAATATGAGCAATGATAGTGTAACTAAACTAATACTAACTAATGTATATGCACAAAGAATAAATAACGTAAATAGTTAAGGGTAAAGAAAGATCAAACCAAACACCAAGGATTTATAGTGGTTCGGCAACGAAGCTCACTCCTCGTTCCTACTCCACTCCTCGAGTACTCCTTACTCGAGAGTTCACTACACAACTAGCTCCTTATGGTGGAGAAAACCGTACACGTTGCTTAACCAATTTCCGACTCTAAGCTAAAAGTCGAGCCCTAATCGTAGCTAGGACCAATCTACTATACTTAGTACATGCACAACTTCCAAATAGACACAACTACTTGGATGTTCACAACTATGACAAAACAAAATGTATAAGATTTGATCTTTAAAGGATCTTTGGTGGTGGACTCAACACTTCACAAAGATAGTGTTCTTCTCTTTGCACTTGAAGAGGAAGGGATGGATGAGATAGATTCACTTCTAAACAAGTAGTAATCAATCAAATGATCAAGGATTTGAGTGATTTAAGAAGTATGTTTGAATCTGGAAATTTGTGTGCAAAAGAAGTGAGGTGAAAATCTGAGAAAGGTCCACTATTTATAGGACAAAGGGCCAATGGCTATATCTGCCCGCGGTTCCTTATCTCAGCTGGCGGTACCTTATCGATAAGGAACCGCCTAGGCACTAGGGAATCGCCAGAGTAGGCTCCGCTTCCTTTTTGTTCTTTAGTGGTGAAGGTCTTATCTGATTATGTTGGAAATACGTTTTACGTATTAAGAAGGATCGGTCATGTAACACTCCCAAATTCATACAACTCGGTACAGCGGAAGACTCGTTGGTGTTACGGGATAGCACATTACTCACATCATAGACAACGCATAAAAATCGCGTCGTTTAATAATAAAAGCATTTGTATTCATATACATCAAAGTTACATCGGTCCCAAGTCATTATATTTCATACAAAGTTTTACAAAGTATTTGAATGGAAAATATGGTTTAAGTGCGGGCCATGAATTCTTGTCGTCTTCCCGAGAATTACCTTCAAGTACCTGAGATAAAACATGTTAAAAGAAAAGGTCAGCGATAACGCCGAGTGAATTCATAGAGTTTAATAAAATCCATCAATATAATATCAGTATAAAATTATTACTGAGAATCATTTTGTACAAATCATTTTAATAGGCCATAAAATAGCCAAAGTCATTTTATACAAATCCTTATCGAAAATCATAATATAGGCATTGCCTTAAAAATCATTATACGAGCCAATGTCGTAAAAACATCATACAATACGTCTTATGACGTTGTATAAAATCAAATAAAAACCGTTATATGAATATGGTTATGAAAACCAAAACACGAACATAATATAAATAGTATGACCCAGTATTGCTAGTCAGGCAATACATCGTAATTCGGAGCGTCCAGTAATATTTTGGTGATTGGATTATTATAAGCCGCATGACATTGTTACCTTACTAAACCAACAACGGGTAGCTAACCCGATACCAATTTTGCCCATATAAAGTAGCGTGTCGTCACAAAGGTCACGCTATGGAAATCTTCTCATACATAAATTCGCTTACCAATCAATGTGGCACGACGGGGATCAACCGTCAAGGCGCGAACTGGGGTGATCGTCCCCAAATAGTACTATTAAATGCATAAGCGTCTACCAAATCCCGGTAGTTCACAATTCATGCTAATGGGACTTTTAGTGACATAACCTAACTTTAATAATCCATTTAATTTCATCTATCGGGTCCTTTAATCATTTATCGGGTCATACAATCGGGTCATTCAATCATTCGGGTACAAAATCAATAAACAAACAATCGGGACAAATGGTGTCCTAATGTTTATAAAAACTAACATGTTATCTCCCTCGCGGGTTTATAAAACATTTATAAAACATTTAAAAGAGTGCGAGGCTATGAACTCACGTTGATATGGGAAGGCGAGTTATCGGCAATTCGGACGTACGGTACGTGCTTCAATCACGGAAACCTATATGAATAATAATCGGTCTTAGACGTTTGTCCAATGACTTTATAAAAATAACAATTATGTATACATATTATGATTATATATATATGATGATCAAGTGGGTTTACATATTCTCGTTTACTCATTTTTGTGTTATATGTCGATAGCTTTTATACTAGTTTACTAGTTTTACCCATTTACGTATCTTAAGTCCAATAAGCTTATTATAAGTTATTTAACTTATTTTAATCCATTTTGTACTTATATTATCAGTACATACACTTTCAAGTTGGGCCCAAATGGGTTAAGCCCAATAAGTTCTTTTTTTTGGTGTTTATCTTATTTAGTCCAATTATTAGCCCAATGTGTTTACTTAGCTCGTTAATGTCCGTTTGTCCTATAGTTCGGGTTTTTATCGGTTTTTACTTGTTATACATGTCTATATATCAGTATATAAGTTTTATAAAGTTTTCATTAGACGGGTCCAACCATCTAAGTTTTATTTAACAAAAACGTTAATTTTACGGCAATAGCCGAAAAAGTCGTAAAAATCATGTTTATAGTTTTATAACTTATAAAACTTAACAAGTTACCATTTTTATAATTTATACACTTATTCCACCTTTTACATATTTATATAAATAAAATTCATGAGTTGGTGGGTTTTAATTTATATTTTATACATTAAAATTTTGAGTGCTTATATAATAGTATTATTCTTTAATTTCCAAAAATCTGATTTTTATCTTCACTTTCACCAAAACTGCCATATCTTGAGTTCTATATGGAGATAGAAGCTCAAATTTTTATCACATAAACTACATGATATGTGATACATTTAATTCTTCTATAGATACTGTTGAATCATATTCTAAATATTTTCTAAAAATCGTCCAAAACAGTAACCTCAGATTTATACCTTAAACTTGTTTTGATCATATCTCACTCATTACTTTGATTCCATTGCATGGCCAACTCTCACATGTGTACAAGACTCATAGCTTACTGTATATCAATTATACTTCATCATTTTATCAGTTAATAACATGTTTCGTTACTGTTTTATACAGCCATGTAAATTAATCAAGATTTTAACCTTGTTTCTTATAGTTTTTCACCTTTTTAATCATATTTATCAACACCAAATCCCCACATAACATTTTTATCATCATATAATCATCATATACATATACAATAGGAAATAAAATACATGTTTACATAATCAAATTAACAAGAAAATGAGGAGGACAATCTTTATACCACCATGATGATGTAGGTTGATCAAAACATGGATTTTGATGGAGAAACTTGTGATGCACCAAGACCATCTTCAAGACCATCAATCTTCATGATCACCTTATGGAAAATAAGCCCCAAGACACCATGTATACTCCTCCTTGGATGTTATAATCACCACCATTCAAGAGAGCTTCAAGAGAGCTTCAACATATGTGTAAATAACACATGATTTGTGGTTGGAATTGATCAAATGAGGGTGTTGGATGATGAATATGGGACGGCACATAGAGGGAGAGATGAGAGGATTTGTGTGTGAGTTGCATGGAGGAAATGAGTTAGTGGATTGTGTTAGCTAGTTTTAAAAAGTTGCTAGTTGTTTTGGTAAACTTAGGAGGACAAGTGTCCTTCCTAGTTATAAGAAGTTGACACCTTTGTGGTGTTGGCTTATATTAGACGCCACATATAGTGGGGTGGGCAAGTGTAAAACTTGTCCCATCCCACTAATTTACGGGTACTCCTCAATTCTAGTTTCCTCGATTTGCGTGCCCTCGGGTCGTTTTACGAAAAATGTTTTTATAAATTATGAATCAATGTCACAAAACGAATCCAATAAAAATTGTCTCATAAAAAACGGAGTTCGAAAACGTAAATACGTAATCCTAGGGTTTCCGGTTTAGTCGTAAAGGACGTTAAAATAAAATCGTAAGTCCTAATCTCTTCTCGTAAATTTGTGAGTTTATGAACCAACACAAATTTAAAACTCCAAAATAATATCCACGAATAAATTTATTTTCTGAAATGTTGGACTGCCACCAAAGACGGTGTATGTAAACGTAAGCACGTAACGATGAATCCTCCGGTTTAGACGTAGTCGATGCTACTTCAAGACGTAAATCCAAATTTCTTCCCAAAAATAAGTGAGTTCATATTGTAATATTAAAATAATATTTTCAAATAATATTTGAGAATAAAATATCAATCGTAAATTGACGAATTGTCACAGCATTTACCCCTAAACAGGATCTTTGTCCTCAAAGATCATCTTACCTTACTACTCGCTTCTTATATAGTTAAAGCCATGTGGGTATTTCCTCCACATTCGGTCTTTTCTCACAAGTGCAATTTATTACAATACGCGAGTTCTATCAAACGTAACTACGGGAATAAGATCAGGCTAAATGTTGACTTACTTTCTCTATCCATGATGTTCACGGGTTTCTGATGAATGCAACTTTTCGCCGATCTAAGCTTTACTAAGAACAATCAGATTTTCACTTGATAGATATTCCATCAAGTGCGATTTACGAAACATAATTCACGCGGTTCTTGAAGTCCTAGGGTAGATCCAGCTTATATGCCTTTCAATCCCAACTTTTACATCATTTCAATGGTCCCATACAACGGGGACTTATATCCCATGATTTGTCAAATCATGAATTCATTTTTCCAAGGTTAAAAATTGTGGCATAACTTCGCTACCCATTTGGCACTTCAAGATCTACATTTCACGTTCACATAACCTCTTGCCCACTACCGGCAGTCAATAATCAAATCCTAATTTCAATAATCATTTCAGATTTCGCGGTTCGGGTATTTCGTAAGGTTAGGTTCGCCATCATAGGAAACCTTAAACCTAAAAGACATATCCAACTCACAATGGGTGTATGTCGGATGTCTTTATCTCAACTCTTGCTTACAGATGCTCTAAGATTTAGATCCTAACAAGATTCGATCTCGATCCTAATACGATGATCATCAATGAAAATCTTTCCAAAGGAAAACGATTATACAATTTATCACCAAAGGTCATTCATTTCAACATAGAACAGCACTTATATTACTTTATATCGTTACTTTACCTCGTCCCTTCGATTTGGGATGGTACATAGTACTCTCATCAAGGTTCGTTCTCAATGACTTCTGAGCAAATCTCTAGAAATTCAATGCGAAGCGAGGATCTTGATATAGATGTTCGATACAGGCACACTATGTTTACATAACTCCTTTACATTTATCATTAACGGGAATGATATTAGCAGATTTGGTCAGTCTGTCGACGGTGACCCAAATCGAATCAAATTCAAATGATGACCTTTGCAATAGCTAGACGTTTACTAATGTATGAGGCGATGTCTGCCTTCATAATTACCATTAGTACAACTTCTTCAGACCAAGATACTTTTAGTCAAAAATGACATACATATAATACTTATACTTACAAATTCCAACATACTATATCTCACAATCTCCATATTTAGACAATCACAAGTGGTCTTTTAAATATTTAGCGGCTTCATAATTTTAATGGTTCACATTAGCCGCGAACCTCTTTTATAATCTATATCATCCCTTTTTACAAACATCGTTTATATTTAAATTGTTCGACAATTTATTTTGCACCTTTATTATTAAGGAACATGTCCTAACTGGTTCTTTATCCTTTCTACATAATGCGTCAGTAATTATGTTCACCTTCCTGATGAAATAAATATCACAACCGTATTTATTCAAAATTCTTTCTTCATATCTTCTATGTTTTAGTTTCGTCTCATCTATCATTTTTATCAGTTTCTCTCAATCCGTCGTCTAAAGCGTCGATAATTATTATAATTAATTAAATAATTATTAGTTAGCTTTTATGAAGCGTAAACGTAAAAGTTTTAAATTTCTTAGTTCGACCAATCATAAAAAATGTTCAAAAATAAATTTGAATTTAATTAACACGATTTTTGTTGATTTATCGAAAATATTTAATAAGATTCGTAAATATTCGAAAAACCTTTGTTTATACTTTGGTCAAAGTTTTCTTAGTTGAAAAGTAAAAATTATCGTTACAAATTTTAAGTCATGGTTTAACGGTTCTACTCAATCCTTCTTAAGTTGTCTTGAAGTATACACAAACATTTACCCCTAAACAGAAGTTTAGTTAAATGGTTTGTGTATAAGGGAATAATCCCTTAAAATCCTTTGTTAAAACGTTTGTCAAAATATATCTCCATTTTCTTTTTGGTAAAATCCAAAGTCTTAAAAGGGCTCTTAATTTTTGAAGAGTCAATTTATATTCCATTATCTATTAATCACATGGTTAAATCATGTAAAGGTTCAAGTCTTTAATCACGTGTTAATTATTCAAGGTACAGGTTTTAATTGTTTGGCCAATTCAGGGCAGTCTATAAATAATTATTAACTCATTCTTATTCTGATAAACAAACATATAGTCCTTAATGATCATGAGCATGAATTTATCAAATTACAGCCTACACACGTGATTCATCATAATTATGAATACTACATGTGCATCGGTTAATCCAAACGACATCACGTGAAACTCATAACGTTCATTACAAGTAACGGATGTAGTGATTGGAATAGATAATCTTCTTTGCGGACGCGAAGTTGATAATAACCATACCGTGGATCAAATTTTTAAAACATACGATAGGACCTTGTAAATGATCGAACAAATCTTCCATTTCGAGTTATGGATATCGTTTTCGATTGTCAATTTACTCAGTCACAGTAATCTATAAATATAAGGAATGATAACACCATAGCTCTTCATGATGACAGGCTTGGTAGAATAAAATCTTTCTCCGACAACTCTCTCAGTTGTACGGTAATTCCTTAAATTCAGATGGTGCTGACGTACAGTGCACAAGCCATAGGTGCAGCACCGGGAATATAATCAATACCAATTTTAACTTGCCTTAATGGCAAAAGTCTAGTTAATTCATCAACAAATACCTCCTAAAGTTTCAGATAACGGAAACATCTTTTAATAAATTCATATTAGGTTCTTCTAGATTACAATGTCTATAACTAGTTCACAACCATTCACGTTATAATTTCAAGTCTAAATACAGGATATGGTCATCCATCAAGAATTATTTAGATTACTTTTGACACTCAACATCTTATCATTTAGGGGAATTCTACTCGAGTTCCCATCAATTAAGACAATGTCGTCATGTCATAATCAATCAATCCATTTTACGGGCACTATCAACTTTCCAGTTTTATTGCCGTCGATAAGATGTGAACTTCTCAAAAGACTAATAATAACTCATAATCCTTCACAAATTCAAGGATATATGGAGACACAACTATCATCTAAAGAGTAAGGTCAACGCATAATCTATGCGAGAGAATTTCAAATCAGATACAGACGAAAACATTTAATGAATATGAATATATCCTATGTTTTCATAATTTGAGTACGCATTCGAAGGCTCCTTGGATCGTTACCCAGGTCATTCAAATGAAATCAAATCAAAAGAAATGATAGGAACGTCGATACATCCAGTCGGGTATCAACACTCGGTAATCAGATACTTTTCCTAAGAATCTCACTACGGGAGAATTGGACAAGAACGGAATGTCAATTGTCAAATAAGACAAATTCCACAGATGAGTAAATTCGACTCAGAAGAATAGATGCTACAGGCACACATGTAGGTGTCCCTAACACTATGTCCTTATTTTTCACTTCTTACAGATCTCATAAAATTTAATCTTTCACAATCTTCAAAGAAAATGTAGTGTTTATTCATTAGTTTTATGGTGACTACTAATCAGCCTTGCATAGTCCATTCCAAATTGTATGTAGGCGCGCAACTATATACAATTTCAAGATTAACGATGCAATACTCAGTTCGTCAAAATTTTATCATCATGTTTATAATAAAAACATTTTCATGATTAATTCTTAAATAAGAATCAAAAATAAATTTACAGATATTTTCTTTGTT
Organism: Glebionis coronaria; assembly: GCA_025667525.1. Lineage (NCBI taxonomy): Eukaryota > Viridiplantae > Streptophyta > Magnoliopsida > Asterales > Asteraceae > Glebionis > Glebionis coronaria. Next base: position 207,457,416 of record CM046876.1, read on the forward strand.
ATGAAAACAATTAAGTTTCCCAAGGTGTTTTATAAACAACTTCATTTCAATAACAATCACTTTTAAATCCAACTATGAATAATCCTTATAGTGATGAAAATTAAATTTTTCTCAAGGCATACTGTTTTATTTTATAAAAACAATGTGTGATCTGCAAAAGAGTGATGAAAGCTTGTTCACCAAGAATTAACTACGATATGATAGGAAATGAGCTTAGCCAAATAATCATGAGGTTCATGACCTTGATGGCACTCACGAAGAATGATTCACAACGTAACTTAAATCAAGATGAGTACTTGTTCAATGGTTGCATCACTAATGCGAACACTAGGATGAAGCAAGAAAAGATAGATAACATCGATACATGTAGAATTTAGCAATCAAAGGTAGTCTTATCATTAATCACAAACAAGTCAAATTGTACCGTAACACATTACGTGTCACTATGTTATACAATTCTCAAAAGTCATCCTACCAACTGATGTCACAGTTAAGTTAGGGATTATTTTTAAAAGATACCACAATGAATACTAATCTACAAGAGTCATTAGGTGTTCCATATGTCCCGGAAGATCCATCGGTCTCAATTCAGAAGAAGATTTCTTCAATTTATTTCTTGGACACTGGGCATCCTCATTAGTGGACAATGGCCTAGGAACAACCCTTAACACGAATCAACAATCAATTAAAACCTTATAGTTCAATCACAGAACTTAACAACTTCCTCTTATCAATCTTATATTCCATATGGGTTAAATTTTACTTTATCCAAGTTTCAACCAATTTTATACTCAAGTCGATATCCTACTTCATTCTCCAATACTTACAACCTTATTCTTCGGCCTTGTAAAGGCAATACAATCTTAATATGAATCAACAATTAATTTCCAATCCTATAGCTCTTACAATCAACAATTATCAAATGAGTCACTAGTACGAAATGACTTGATCATTCAACTAGACTTCTCGGAAAGGTATTAGTGGCATGAGGCTTTTGGGTAATGGTTCCAATGACAGCCTCAAGTGCAACATTCACCCTTTCGATTTCAAATTTAAGAATTGGATGACAAGGAATCAAATGACATCTTTCTAGGTGGTAACGTTTTGTCAAACTCCACTCTATAAGGAAAGATCGTCATGACATCGATATCAGTTTTAATCTCGCCAATTCTTCTTCAATATCACAATCAACTAATATCTACATTTCTACGAATATCAACCATTTGTTGGGATCATAAATACCCACAACTTGGTTTAGATCTAGGATAGCTAGAATTCCTACGAGAATAGCTTCGATTAATTTACTAGGGGAGTTAGGGTTTCTTGTGACAATCTACGTCGTATAAATACCTCGTATAAATATCAAAATAATCATCAAACAATCATGTAATAAAATTACATCATATATATATATAATCTCAGTTATATATATATATATATATTAAAATAACACTTCTCAGTCTGGCCTTGTCGGTAACTCGGGAATTCTTCGGCACCGTTATAGTCAAAAGATTTTTAGACATTTTTAGAAAAATGATTATAGTTAAAAGATTTTGAAATGTTTTATTCAAAACCTTGGTTTTAAAAATCTTTCGTTCTCTATAACGAGAGCTCTGGTACCAAACTGTAACACCCCCAAATTCATACAACTCGGTACAGCGGAAGACTCGTTGGTGTTACGGGATAGCACATTACTCACATCATAGACAACGCATAAAAATCGCGTCGTTTAATAATAAAAGCATTTCCATTCATATACATCAAAGTTACATCGGTCCTAAGTCATTATATTTCATACAAAGTTTTACAAAGTATTTGAATGGAAAATATGGTTTAAGTGCGGGCCATGAATTCTTGTCGTCTTCCCGAGAATTACCTTCAAGTACCTGAGATAAAACATGTTAAAAGAAAAGGTCAGTGATAACGCCGAGTGAATTCATTGAGTTTAATAAAATCCATCAATATAATATCAGTATAAAATTATTACTGAGAATCATTTTGTACAAATCATTTTAATAGGCCATAAAATAGCCAAAGTCATTTTATACAAATCCTTATCGAAGATCATAATATAGGCATTGCCTTAAAAATCATTATACGAGCCAATGTCGTAAAAACATCATACAATACGTCTTATGACGTTGTATAAAATCAAATAAAAACCGTTATATGAATATGGTTATGAAAACCAAAACACGAACATAATATAAATAGTATGACCCAGTATTGCTAGTCAGGCAATACATCGTAATTCGGAGCGTCCAGTAATATTTTGGTGATTGGATTATTATAAGCCGCATGACATTGTTACCTTACTAAACCAACAACGGGTAGCTAACCCGATACCAATTTTGCCCATCTAAAGTAGCGTGTCGTCACAAAGGTCACGCTATGGAAATCTTCTCATACATAAATTCGCTTACCAATCAATGTGGCACGACGGGGATCAACCGTCAAGGCGCGAACTGGGGTGATCGTCCCCAAATAGTACTATTAAATCCATAAGCGTCTACCAAATCCCGGTAGTTCACAATTCATGCTAATGGGACTTTTAGTGACATAACCTAACTTTAATAATCCATTTAATATCATCTATCGGGTCCTTTAATCATTTATCGGGTCATACAATCGGGTCATTCAATCATTCGGGTCCAAAATCAATAAACAAACAATCGGGACAAATGGTGTCCTAATGTTTATAAAAACTAACATGTTATCTCCCTCGCGGGTTTATAAAACATTTATAAAACATTTAAAAGAGTGCGAGGCTATGAACTCACGTTGATATGGGAAGGCGGGTTATCGGCAATTCGGACGTACGATACGTGCTTCAATCACGGAAACCTATATGAATAATAATCGGTCTTAGACGTTTATCCAATGACTTTATAAAAATAAAAATTATGTATACATATGATGATTATATATATATGATGATCAAGTGGGTTTTCATATTCTCGTTTACTCATTTTTGTGTTATATGTCGATAGCTTTTATACTAGTTTACTAGTTTTACCCATTTACGTGTCTTAAGTCCAATAAGCTTATTATAAGTTATTTAACTTATTTTAATCCATTTTGTACTTATATTATCAGTACATACACTTTCAAGTTGGGCCCAAATGGGTTAAGCCCAATAAGTTCTTTTTATGGGTGTTTATCTTATTTAGTCCAATTATTAGCCCAATGTGTTTACTTAGCTCGTTAATGTCCGTTTGTCCTATAGTTCGGGTTTTTATCGGTTTTTACTTGTTATACATGTCTATATATCAGTATATAAGTTTTATAAAGTTTTCATTAGACGGGTCCAACCATCTAAGTTTTATTTAACAAAAGCGTTAATTTTACGGCAATAGCCGAAAAAGTCGTAAAAATCATGTTTATAGTTTTATAACTTATAAAACTTAACAAGTTACCATTTTTATAATTTATACACTTATTCCACCTTTTACATATTTATATAAATAAAATTCATGAGTTAGTGGGTTTTAATTTATATTTTATACATTAAAATTTTGAGTGTTTATATAATAGTATTATTCTTTAATTTCCAAAAATCTGATTTTTATCTTCACTTTCACCAAAACTGCCATATCTTGAGTTCTATATGGAGATAGAAGCTCAAATTTTTATCACATAAACTACATGATATGTGCTACATTTAACTCTTCTATAGCTACTGTTTAATCATCTTCTAAATATTTTCTAAAAATCGTCCAAAACAGTAACCTCAGATTTATACCTTAAACTTGTTTTGATCATATCTCACTCATTACTTTGATTCCATTGCATGACCAACTCTCACATGTGTACAAGACTCATAGATTACTGTATATCAATTATACTTCATCATTTTATCAGTTCATAACATGTTTCTTTACTGTTTTATACAGCCATGTAAATTAATCAAGATTTTAACCTTGTTTCTTATAGTTTTTCACCTTTTTAATCATATTTATCAACACCAAATCCCCACATAACATTTTTATCATCATATAATCATCATATACATATACAATAGGAAATAAAATACATGTTTACATAATCAAATTAACAAGAAAATGAGGAGGACAATCTTTATACCACCATGATGATGTAGGTTGATCAAAACATAGATTTTGATGGAGAAACTTGTGATGCACCAAGACCATCTTCAAGACCATCAATCTTCATGATCACCTTATGGAAAATCAGCCCCAAGACACCATGTATACTCCTCCTTGGATGTTATAATCACCACCATTCAAGAGAGCTTCAAGAGAGCTTCAACATATGTGTAAATAACACATGATTTTGTGGTTGGAATTGATCAAATGAGGGTGTTGGATGATGAATATGGGACGGCACATAGAGGGAGAGATGAGAGGATTTGTGTGTGAGTTGCATGCAGGAAATGAGTTAGTGGATTGTGTTAGCTAGTTTTAAAAATTTGCTAGTTGTTTTGGTAAACTTAGGAGGACAAGTGTCCTTCCTAGTTATAAGAAGTTGACACCTTTGTGGTGTTGGCTTATATTAGACGCCACATATAGTGGGGTGGGCAAGTGTAAAACTTGTCCCATCCCACTAATTTACGGGTACTCCTCGATTCTAGTTTCCTTGATTTGCGTGCCCTCGGGTCATTTTACGAAAAATGTTTTTATAAATTATGAATCAATGTCACAAAACGAATCCAATAAAAATTGTCTCATCAAAAACGGAGTTCGAAAACGTAAATACGTAATCCTAGGGTTTCCGGTTTAGTCGTAAAGGACGTTAAAATAAAATCGTAAGTCCTAATCTCTTCTCGTAAATTTGTGAGTTTATGAACCAACACAAATTTAAAACTCCAAAATAATATCCACAAATAAATTTATTTTTTGAAATGTTTGACTGCCACCAAAGACGGTGTATGTAAACGTAAGCAAGTAACGATGAATCCTCCGGTTTAGACGTAGTCGATGCTACTTCAAGACGTAAATCCAACTTTCTTCCCAAAAATAAGTGAGTTCATATTGTAATATTAAAATAATATTTTCAAATAATATTTGAGAATAAAATATCAATCGTAAATTGACGAATTGTCACAGGTCACTCCAACGATAGTCCATGTAATAGCTCGTAGTTTAGTTAACTTTCTTTATTTATCAAACAAGTCCAAGCCAAGCCTACAACATGTGTAGGCCGGCCCAAATGTAAGCCCAAGCCCATGACAAGGGCTTGGGTATATAAACCCTCTCCTTTGATGGAGAGGGTGTGTGGTTAATCATTTTTCACATAGTTCTTATTAACTTTCTCTCTCTAAAAGTTTGTAATCCACCATCTTTCTATCTCTTTCTCTCACTAAAACATAAGCATAGATTTACATATCCTACAAATGGTATCAAGAGCCATGGGATGATTGTATTGTTCATGTGTTTGTGTTCTTGATTCATACGCCATTTTTGATCCATTTTCACACGTCCAATTTTTTTTTGTGTTTTTGATGGTTTTTTCTTGATACAAATCTTCTACATAGTTGTGGTAGGGATTTGGTATAGTTACTTTGGCTAAAAACACAAAATTTTTGGGTGTTTTGATCATTTTTTGGCTTAAAATCACGAATTGGTTGAGTTTTGTCCGAGAAAAGTGGGCATTATTCCGATCTGGTCATCGGAAAAGGGTTTATAGTACATTTCGATCAGTGTAATCGGAATAGGGTTTAGGTATTCCGATTGGTATTCAGATTTGATATTCCGATCACGGCATTCCGATTGGCATTCAGATTGGTATTCAAGTTTGGTATTCCGATCACGACATTCCGATTGGTATTCAGATTGGTTATCATATTTGGTATTCCGATCACGGCATTCCGATTGGTATTCAGATTGGTATTCAGATTTGGTATTCCGATCACGGCATTCTGATTGGTATTCAGATTGGTATTCAGATTTGGTATTCCGATCACGGCATTCCGATTGGCATTCAGAATTGGTATTCAGATTAGGTACATTCCGATTAGGGTTTATTCCGATCAAGGTTATTCCGATCACTATTCCGACTGATATTCCGATCACTATTCCGATCAACATTCCGATAACAAAAATTATTCCTTAAAAAATTTCGAATCGTGTGTAATTTTGACTTGGAATTTTTGGTTTATCGAGGACATATTTTAGGGGATTTTAACATAGTTTCTCGACTTCAACTCACAACAACAAACACATTTACTTTCTTTCATTGATCGATCAACGTTTGTAAATCTTAACTTATTTGAATGGAGTACACATCCCTTACGGATAAGTCCATCCTCTCGGGTACGGATAATCGTCCACCAATGTTGGTGAAGACTATGTATGAGGAATGGGCTTCCCGAATGGAACTTTATATGTTGAACAAGGAGAATGGACATCTGATTTGGGCATCGGTGCTCAATGGACCATTAGATTATGGTACAGTGACGGAAGGTACGACTACTCGTCCTCGCACAACGGGTGAGTTGACTGGAGATATGAAGATTCAAGATAAATGTGATAAGTATGCTACAAACATCATTCTCCAAGCCCTTCCTCCAGATGTCTACAAACTCGTCAGCAAACATAAAGTTGCCAAAGAGTGATGGGATAGAATTCGGGTTCTCATGCAAGGCACCTCGTTAACTAAACAAGAACGAGAGTGTAAGCTTTATGATACTTTTGATAAGTTTGCCTATGTGCCAGGGGAGACTCTCAATGATTACTATATGAGATTTACCCTATTGTTGAATGAGCTCAATATCTATGGCATGACAATTCCTACCTTTCAATTGAACACCAAGTATTTGAACACTCTTCCTTCAGAATGGAAAAAATACGTGACGGATGTTAAATTGGCTAAGGACTTGCATAACACCAATGTGGATCAACTTCAAGCTTTTCTTCAACAACACGAATGCCATGTGATCGAGGCTCGATTGTCTACACCTCAAGTTCATGATCCACTTGCAATGTATGCTTCTCAACAAAACATGGCTTATACTTATCAGCAACCATCATACTTGCAGCAGACACCACCACACAACTATCAGCAACCACAACAACCATCTTATCCACCACTAGTGATGCCACAACAAGCATATCAACAAGGTGTTCATCAAGAATCTTTTCCGCAGCAACCACCATATCAGACATCACCATCACAAGACAACACTTCTCCAATGGGCTATACTCCCCAGCAAGGATATTTTCCAATAGAAGCACAACCAGCACAAGCTTTCTACTCTAATGAACTTCCACCAATCCAAGCACCGGTCTTTACTCCAAATGATACGCCAGCTGATGTTCTAAACCATCTCACAGCCTACTTGTCAAAACTTGTTGCAACTAGAGGATTTCCACCAACAAATAATCAGCTCCGCACCTCATCAAATCCTCGAAAACAAGCCACTATTCAAGATGGCCAAGTGACGGTGCAACCAATTCAGGGAAGGCAAAATTCATATGGACCTCCTACAAGGACTGGGAACAATCAAGCTGTGAATTCTCAAGCTAATGGAAATGGAAGTCCTGGTGGTCCTAAAAAGGTTGTGACTTGCTACAATTGCCGAGGACAAGGTCATATGGCTAGGGAATGCACTCAACCGAAAAGGAGGAGGGATGATGCATGGTTTCGTGAGAAGATGTATTTGGTTGATGCTCAGTCTAAGGGGAAGATCTTGGATTCAGAGGAGTTAGCATTTCTTGCAGACCCAGGGGCAGCAGATACTGAAGGCATTGCAGTCGTTTCTACTTCTAATGCAGCTTATCAAGCGGACGATCTTGATGCATACGATTCGGATTGTGATGACATTTACTCTGCCCAAGCTGTTCTCGTTGCTAATCTCTCTCACTACGGTTCTGATGTCATCAGTGAGGTACCAACCACATCTAATAATATTGATGATTACCAACATCAAGTTGGGCATGAAAATGACAACCTCGAACAGCATTCGGGAACTAGTAATTCAAATGATGTGGTACCCAAACCTACACATTTGAGCGAACCTCAACCAAATGCTACGACGGGTATGGCATCTTATGCTCAACATGATTTGGTCATGGTGCCTAAACACATTATTGATCAAATGCATATGGCCCTCAGACAATCCGTAGATACGAACTCCACCCTAACTGCTGAGCTTGCGTTGCATAAAGAAAAGGTCAAAGCTTTTGAAATGGTCCCTCAAGTAGAGAAAATAACATGTTCTGAATTTGACCAATTTCGTTTTGAAAAGATTGAACACTTGAAAGAAATAGAATCATTAAAAGCTAATCTTTCCAATGAATTAAAAGCAAAAGAGTCGGTTGTCAATGATTTTCAGAAACTTAAAATGGATTTCAAAACTCTCGAGTCTAAAAAGTTTGAATCGGAAATTAATGCTACCAAACTTCTTAAATTCAAAGAACAACAACTTTTAAAACAATACGCTTCCACAGAAAAGGTTCATCTTTTAACTAAATCATTTAAAGACTTCGAACTTAAGCGTCTTCAAGATTTACCACCTAATCCCGGTTATGCAAAACAAGCTCAGGAATATATTCCCGGTCTTTATGATATGACCATAATTGGCAAATCCAAAGAAGCACCTTTTGTTCGTAGTTCGGACGCGACACAGTCACTTGCGAATGAAACTCATTCTAAAATGCTTTCAAAATTCCATACAATTGATTATGATCAACATAACAAAGATCAATTTTCTAAAAAGACCCGCATTCGCTTACAAAAGGAATTAGCTGAATTGACAGTTCTTGTGCCCCAAAGTTTGTCAAATGAAAACCCTCCTAGTACGTCTCCTACACTTGTCAAAAAGGATTTAACGAAGTTAATTCCACCGGTAAGTAAGCCGTCCGTTAACTTAAATGCGGTACACCAACACTTAGCCGATTTTGACAAGGTCATTTTGGAACGTACGACGGCTTCGGCCATAACGGAAGGTGAATGGAACTTTGAGCACACTAGAGCTGCGTTCCGAGACAAAATTATTCCGTTTGTAAAGAATGTTAAAGCTTGTCTTAGTAATCTTGATCAGGATTTGTATTTGGAAATAGAAGAAGTTAAACGTGTTTTCAATGAAATGGATGATGCTTATGAAAACAGTTTACTTGAAATAGAACGGGTTTCACGCCAAAATGATCAGCTTCTGAAGCAAGTGATGTCTCATGATATTGTTTCCGTCTGTGTGAATAAACGTGTTGATAATGATTCTATTGTGCATAATATTGAAACTGTGGATAATGTGGTAGATAGTACTTGTCACGAATCTGACGCTGAATTTTTAAAGCTTCAAGATTCATATTCTTCGCTTTCAAAACGTTTTGATGAGATTCAAACACATTGTATTTCGCTTGAATGCAAGCAACAATTTATTCAAGAAATCTTTGAAACGTCATTCGAAGGTGTTAATATCGATGATGTAAACTTTGAAAAGAATTTTCGATTGAATTTACAATCAAAACAGCGTCAGCCAAGTGACAAGGTTGCTCAATCTTTGCCGATAGACATAGAGAAATCTAAGGAGCTTAACTGTGTGAACGTACTTGAGGCCGCTGAGAATTTTAAACTTGATCTAGATAATCGAGTTTCCATGATTTTGTCCAAAGTTGATAACTTAAAACAGAAAAATACACGACTCTTCGATTCGGTAAAGCCCGCATGTGTTGATACCACTGCACAGAATCAATCATTGATTGAACAATTGAATCGAAAGTCGATAGAAGTATCTGATTTGAGGAAACAAATTTGTGATAAGAATCTGGTCTTGGCTGAGTTAAAGGAAACACTTCGTACTCTAAAAGGTAAGAATGTTGTGGATAACGCAGCCACTATCTCAGCATCGTCCTCTAGTGCAATCAAAAGGAACCTTATAGCTGTCACACCACTTAACAAGGGCCCTAGGACTAAACCATCTCAAACTTTGGTCACTAAAGATAAGGCGGAATCAAAACCAGCTTCTAATATTCCCGTGTTGCCTTCTACAGGAGTAAGCACCACTACTAAGGCACAAAGATCTAAGCTTAAGAGAAACAATAAGAATGATAGGATCTTGCCCCCATCTAGTAGTCAAGTGAAGAAGAAAGTAGAAGCCCATCCTAGGAATGTTATTTCTGTTTTGAATAAAAAGAATCATGTAGCTAAACCTAAAGGCTCTGCGGTTGTGCAGCGTTCTAAGCCTAGTGTGAATTCTAATTTGAAATGTTGGAATTGCAATGAATGTATGTTTTTTAGTCGTCATGATTCTTGCCTTATTGACCATGTGAATGAGATGTATGCCCGGAAAAATGGATTAGAATGGAAACCGACTAGGAAAGTGTTAACCCAAGTTGGCTGGATGTGGCGCCCCACTGGTAGAACTTTCACTATAGTAGGAAATACGTGCCCTTTGACTAGGATTACTCCCACTAAAGCGAAGAAAGAGTGCCCTTTAACTAGGAGTACCAAGGCTACCAAAACACAAGTGTGTCCTTTAACTAGGAACACCAACACTACTGTAGGAACAAAGTGCCCTTTAACTAGGTCTACTCCCACTGTAGTGCCCGCGAATAATCCAAAACCTAAGAAAGTTGGAACAGTAAAACCTGTTGGTGCTACAACTCACATTAGAAAACGCAGGAAATCTAAGGGTCAAACAAATGTTAGCAATTATGATAATTCTATATCTGTATCTGCTAACACTCCGGAACCAATAGTTTCCAATGCATTGTCTACTGTTGTTATTGAAAACAGGTGGTCCAAATTGTTCTCTGGTATTTGGACTCTGGTTGCTCCAAGCATATGACCGGAGATCGCTCTCAGCTCAGAAATTTCGTCAGCAAGTTTCTTGGTACGGTTCGATTTGGAAATGATCATATTGCAAAGATAATGGGTTATGGTGAATATCATATTGGGAACGTTATAATTTCGAGAGTGTATTATGTGGAAGGTCTCGGTCACAACTTATTTTCTATGGGACAATTTTGTGATGCAAACCTAGAAGTTGCTTTTCGAGAGCATACCTGCTTCATTCGTAATTTGGAAGGGGTTGATTTATTGAAAGGTACTCGAGGGAATAATTTGTATACTTTGTCTCTACAAGACATGATGGCCGCTTCTCCCGTATGTCTTCTCTCCAAAGCATCAAAGACTAAGTCATGGTTATGGCATCGACGGTTATCTCATCTTAACTTTGACGCTATTAATCACTTGGCGAAAAACGAACTTGTTCGTGGTCTTCCTAAACCATCATTTCACAAGGATCATTTGTGTTCCGCGTGTACAATGGGGAAAAGCACTAAGAAGTCATACAAACCCAAGACTGAAGACACCAACCAAGAGAAACTTTATCTTTTGCATATGGATCTTTGTGGGCCAATGCGCGTTGAAAGTCTTAGTGGCAAAAAGTACATCCTCGTCATAGTCGATGATTACTCTCGGTTTACATGGGTGAAATTTCTTAAAGCAAAAAATGAGGCACCTAAATTCATCATCGAATTTCTCAAGATGATTCAAGTGCGTCTCAACACTACTGTCTGACGCATTCGTACCGATAATGGAACCGAATTTGTGAATCAAATCTTGCGTGATTATTATGAAGAAGTTGGCATATCTCATGAAACATCCGTTGCACGCACTCCACAACAAAACGGTGTCGTTGAAAGGCGAAATCGCACACTTTGGAAGCTGCTCGAACGATGTTAATTTACGCAAAGGCTCCATTGTTTTTATGGGCAGAAGTAGTATCTACAGCAGTGTACACCCAAAACCGGTCACTAATTCGTAAACGCCATGGTAAAACACCTTATGAGCTTCTCCATGGAAAAGTACCAGATTTATCATATCTTCATGTATTTGGTTCTCTTTGCTATCCAAATAATGATGGTGACAATTTGGGAAAACTTCAACCAAAGGCTGATATTGGTATTTTCATTGGTTACGCACCCGCAAAGAAGGCATACCGAATCTACAACCGTAACTCTCGCAAGATCCTTGAAACCATGAATGTTGATTTTGATGAGCTGACAGCAATGGCTTCTGAGCAAAGCAGCTCTGAACCCGCACTTCATGAAATGGGACCCAGTAACATTAGCTCTGGTCTTGTCCCAAACAACCCTCCTTCATCATCATTTACACCACCTTCTAGGACTGAATGGGATACGTTGTTTCAACCGTTCTTTGATGAATTCTTTACTCCTCCAACTACTATTGCTCCAGAACCTGAGGTAATAGCTCCGGTAACCGATTTGGAATTCGCTCAAATGCCTATTGATGATGAAGAGGATGATGATGATCACGATTTGGAATTCGCTCAAATGCGTGAACTTCCATTCTTTGGTGTACCAATTCCCGACCCTAATCAAGCCGGGTCGTCCACCTCAGAGGAAGTTCCTACTACAGTTTACTCCAATCCACGGATTCGTGAACATGACAGCAAGTGGAAAAAGGATCATCCTATAGATTCTATTATTGGTGACCCTAATCGTCCGGTATCCACACGAAGTCAGTTACAAGAAAGTGAAATGTTTTGTCACTTTGATGCTTTTCTCACTGAAGTTGAACCTAAGACATGGCAACAAGCTTTTACTCAATCCTGTTGGATAGAAGCTATGCAAGAAGAGCTTAACGAATTCATACGTCTTGATGTTTGGGAACTTGTCTCATGCCCGGATCAAGTGCAGTTACTCACTTTGAAATGGGTTTACAAGGTGAAACTCGATGAGTTAGGCGGAATATTGAAGAACAAAGCTAGACTAGTAGCTCGTGGATACAAGAAATTATTGGGCATCAACTTTATGGAATCCTTTGCACCTGTTGCCCGTTTGGAAGCTATTAGACTATTCCTCGCTTATGCAGCCCATATGAATATGATTGTCTATCAGATGGATGTGAAGACGGCATTTCTTAATGGTGAACTCAAGGAAGAGGTCTATGTTCAACAGCCGGATGGTTTTGGGAATCCTAATTATCCTAATCATGTGTAAAAGCTTAAGAAGGCTCTCTATGGGTTGAAGCAAGCTCCACGCGCATGGTATGATCTATTGTCACAATTCCTCATTACGCAAGGCTTCTCTAAAGGCAAGGTGGATCCCACGCTGTTCATTCAGAAACGAGGTAAAGATATGATTATGGTACAAATATATGTTGATGATATTATATTTGCAGCCTCGACCCAAACCTTATCGGATGAGTTTGGGACACTCATGTCTTCCAAGTTTAAGATGTCAATGATGGGCAAGGTATCATTCTTCTTAGGTCTTCAGATATCTCAGAGTCCCAGAGGCATCTTTATCAATCAATCCAAGTATGCCCTTGAATTGCTTAAGAAGTATAAGATGGAATCTTGCGACCCCGTGGATACTCCAATGGTGGAACGAACTAAGTTTGATGCAGATCCACATGGAGTTGCCGTTGATCCGACACTTTATCGTGGAATGATCGGTACTCTTCTGTATATCACAGCCAGTCGACCTGATCTTCAGTTTGCTATATGTATGTGTGCCAGGTATCAAACTAGGCCTACTGAGTTACACTTAGCTACTGTTAAAAGGATCTTTCGATATCTTAAAGGAACCATTAATCGGGGACTTTGGTATTCGAAGGACTCTTCTATTGCACTAATGGCATATGCAGATACGGATCACGCGGGTTGTCAAGATACCAGGCGTAGCACGAGTGGAACTTTGCAACTACTAGGAGATCGACTAATCAGTTGGGCATCGAAAAGGCAGAAAAGTGCTGCAATTTCAAGTACGGAAGCAGAATACATAGCTATGTCCGGTTGCTGTGCTCAAATTCTTTGGATGAGATCACAATTAACCGACTATGGTCTAGGTTTCAACAAGATTCTGATGTACTGCGACAACAAAAGTGCAATTGCCTTATGCTGCAACAATGTTCAATTCTCCCGGTCGAAGCATATTGACATTCGCTACCACTTCATCAAGGAGCAAGTGGAAAATGGAGTAATAGAGCTTTACTTTATCCGATCTGAGTATCAATTGGCGGATATTTTCACGAAGGCTTTAGATCGCGCTCGAATTGAATTTTTGGCCGACAAGCTAGGAATGAGAACCTTCTCGCCTGAGACTCTAAAAGAACTAGCAGATGAAGCGAAAGAATAGTCTTCGTAAAACTATTCTCCGTCTCCTTGGTGATCATTTGTATATATTGTTTATATTTTTATCCACAAAAGCAAAATACAAAAATATAAAACCATATAAAAACCATAAAAATTGAAAAATTCATAAAAATCCAAAAATATTTTTACTTTATTTTTCAAAGGCATGTCTTTTGGTACGATAATATTTACGGCCTTAGAAATGTCGATTAATATTGACACGGTGCCATAAATAGAGTTCGTACAAAAGTTGTAACTATTTCATAAAACATGCCTAAATGGCTTGTAGTTATTTCTGACTGCAACCCGGTTTTCATATTAAAGTCAAGTATTTCTTATGAAAGCTTTGGCTCTCAACGGGAATTAACTTTCTCGGGCAAGTTTTACTTTAAAACCTTGTAAGGGATCAGGTTTACTTTATAACTTGGTCTAACACAAATCAATGTACGTTTCAGTGCATTTGTTTGTTAAAACAAGAGAAGTCTTGTTTTTATGAAGCTATCATCTCTACAACCATAGCAATCTACTATTGGTATCTACATACTCGACGATGCGACTACTCAACCGACGACTACAGCTCTTTCAATAGAACACGGGTCAACAATTAAGGGGGAGCAATTGTCAAGCATTTAGAATCTTTGACGCCGAACGTGCCAAGTTCACAAGTTGGTGTCAAGACTACAATACCAATCGTACATGTGGTGTCAAGAGATGACTTCAGACGTGACGAGGCGACCAACATATGCTGACAAGAACCATTTGATCTTATCATATGATATTCTCATCTATCAGGTCCAACCTTGTCAATTCTTTTCTAATATGGTGAATATGTGATCATGTTACAAATCGGTATCATATCTCATTTAATATCATAAAGATAAAACGGACTTGCCTTTTTCTTCCCAAAACCTTTGTTAAAAACTTCATTAAATCAATTGATATTAAAAACATCGATTGGGTTAATATTTTTAATATGGGGGAGAAAATGTGATTTAATATGGGATATTATCACAAATGGTTTGACTTAATGTGCTGGCTCATCCCGACATGTGAAAAATGTTTTTGAATATCGTGGCATATGTTAAGGGGGAGCAAAACGGATTTGAATATCAAAATGGATTTTCATGGTGACATATACTTACCCAAACCTCATTTAATTCACGACGATGAAGATTGTGGTGACATAAGGATGGTAGGATAGGTTAAGTCCTATGATTCTTCCAGAACCGGAGGAATCTTCCCAAGGACATTCCATAGCTAGAAATAGTAGTCCTTAGGAAAGATGGAGAAAGATTGTGAACGTAGCTGAATGCCGACCAAGTACTTAAGTTAGCACTGGAACAATCACAACAAGGTGCTAGTTATGACGTATTGGTAAGCATTGAAGGGGTTGAAGAATGAAAAAGAATTGTAAAGATAAAGGGTGTAAAGAAAGAAGCCCTCCTTACAACTTTAGGCAGAAACCGGGTCAACATATATGCTATTGAGATCATTTTAATGATTCTCGATATTGAAGACAGACATCATGGACCCAGTGATGCAATGCACAACCCATCCCAGCTAACTCAGATATCTCTCAAAAGGTATTTGTTTTAATCACACGGAGACAACGCATTATCTATTGATTTATTCACTCCGAATAAATTGGTATTGAAAAGGTGGCACTCCTCTCCAGCCTCCGATCACTAAAATCCAAAATGAACGATCGAGTCTAGAGCCATTTGAGATCATCAAATATCTCATTAGGACAGACTTTCATATTTCCTTGCTTCTTCACACACTGTGAAAAGTAAGAAAGATTTTAAGAGTCCTACGCAAAATCTTCATGATCTTGCCTGAACATCTGAGTAATACGAAAGTATTTACAATGAAGATGGAAATCCTTCTTGAGCGAACATCAAAAAGCTCATGGTAGGTGACTTGTGCGATTCTTTATGAATCAAACTTGTGATAACTGGAAAGCAACAGCTGTTTAATTCTTAACTGAATTTAAACACGTTCCAGGCCTCTACGCAATATCTTAGTGATCTTGCCAGAACACTCAGAGTGATACCTTAGTGTTCACAGTGATGAGTGGAAATCCTTCTAGTGTTAACCTCAAACAGCACTTGGTAGGTAACTTGCAAGATTCTATACGAATCAAGCTAGTGACAACTGGAAAGCAACGATGGTGCGGTTCTTAATTGAATTTCACTTGTTCCAGGAACATGAATTGACGGCTTCAAATCATGAGGATATTATTATCCAAATGATTCACTCTTTATGTTCGCAGTCAGCTTTGGACGGTCGATTAAAGAAAACGGGATTACCCGCGAAATCCTGTCAGGAAGTTACTTAATTGAAACTATCCGTCACAGGTACGATATCTAATATCGTCCAACGGTCTTCACCGACCGGAGGTAAAATGCTACCGATTTAGAATGAAATGTTCAAAGCCATTTCGTTCGTGTCTACTTATGTTGCGGCATTTGAAGACGGTGGCGTTGCGGAATCTGAGAAGAAGTCGTCCCCGCATGCTTATACTTTATGCACTTAATATCTCATCTAATTCAAGAAAGCCTAAAAGTTAAGTCTTCCGCTGTATCAAAATCTGAAGCTTTCAAGAATTACAAAGGTATAAGTATGTGGGACATGGCGTCACGAAGAGGCAAAGATCACAAGTGATGGATGCACGAGATCAAGGCAAGAGATTAATGCTCAAGATTGATATCAAAGATCACATCACCATGTTCACCAAAAAAGAAAAAGAAAAAGAAAGAAGAAGACTACGAGCTCAAGACAAGCATAGTATGCTAGGTTTATTTCATTATTGTAACTCGGGTAACGCCCTTGTTTGGAGTGACCTCCCTTAGGGGGAGATTGTTGGAAATACGTTTTACGTATTAAGAAGGATCGGTCACTCCAACGATAGTCCATGTAATAGCTCGTAGTTTAGTTAACTTTCTTTATTTATCAAACAAGTCCAAGCCAAGCCTACAACATGTGTAGGCCGGCCCAAATGTAAGCCCAAGCCCATGACAAGGGCTTGGGTATATAAACCCTCTCCTTTGATGGAGAGGGTGTGTGTTTAATCATTTTTCACATAGTTCTTATAAAATATCTTGAAAGAATATTCCAAATCAAAAAAGAATATGCCATTTTAAAATTTTCAAATATTTAATTTAATAAAACATTTTCTTAAAAAGAAAGTTTAATTAAAAACTTGTCACACTTACTAAAAGGTGAGTTTTAAGAAAAGATTAGATCACTTGATCGCTTGATTAAGGTTAGTACTTGTTTATTCATACCTTAAGTGAAAATGGGTAAAATGGAAAATACTTGAACTCAAGAATTCGTTTTTTGTTGTTTTCATAAATGCTAGTTTTTACATATTGTCGTAATCAAAACTAAGTGAGATCGAAAAATGCAAGTAACGTTTTTAGGCATTATTGCATTAACAAAAGATGTTGTGGGTATTTAACCGTAACCATACGTGCTTGAGTCTTTAGATCACATTTTAATCACATTTTTTCCCCTCTCTCTAATATATAAAATCGTTTGATATTATAGATACCAAATTTGATTAAAATATATCGCGAAGAATAGTCTTGAAACCTTCGGGAGAAAGGAGTGTCTTAAAAGCATGAATTTTTTGGAACGCTGCCCCTCAAAAATTGATCCAATTAAATTGTCATAGTGATGATATGATCCACATTTCTCTTTTTTTTAGTGTAGGAGTTGTTGAACACACAATTTTTCGAAAGATTTTGAGTAATCATTGAAACACTCTTGAAGAAAAAAATTATGTTCAACGCTTTTTGAAAAGTAACAACATTTCAAATTTTAAGAAATGGTTTTTTAGAAGCATAAAATTGAGTTCATAGACGCTGAATGTATTGACAAATCCACTCAAGTGTAAGAAGATTTATCTTCTTTTGCTGAGGGTAAGGGAACTAAATCGTGCACTCCCCCGTGAATATAGATCCGGGTTGTAATCTGAAAGTGATTACAAGCCATTGTGTTGAGCTCAAAACGTTGAATGTTTATTGACAAGCTCAACCCAAGATAGATTGCTCTACCCGTTGATGAAAAAATTGTCCAAAATAGACATTTTCCTTTATTAAAAGTAGAAATTACATGTTTTGAAAAATATTTACAACTTTCATTCGAGCTTTATGTACACACCCGTGTCGTTATATAGTGGCATTTCTAGGCACGTCCATATTATCGATACTGAAAGACATGCCGAGAAGAATATTTTTGGATTATCAAAGATTTTTAATTTCGTATTTTTTGTTTTTCATTAATATTTACATGTAGATGTTTGATAGATGAATCAAGCAGGCTTCTTTGCCAGAATCTCCAGTTCTGATGTAATCAAATATCTCATACCAATTTTCCTAACTAGATACGCAAACCTCTCTTTCGAAAGAGCTTTTGTAAACAAGACAGCTAATTGGTAATCAGTTCCAACAAAGTATAGTTCAACGATACCCCTTTCAACTTGTTCTTTAATGAAGTGATATCTTACATCGTGTGTTTAGTGTAGGAATGTTGTATCGGATTGCAGGAGATGGCTATGGCCGACATTGAGTCACAATACATTGGTACTTTATCAAAGTGGAAGCCATAATCCGTGAGTTGTGTTCTCATCCAAATAACTTGAGCAAAACACGTAGATAGAGACACATACTCCGCTTCGATTGATGAAAGTGACGTGCAATTCTGCTTCTTGGAAGACCATCCCACGAGCTTATCTTTTCCTAGAAATTATGCACCACTAGAAGTATTTTTTTCGTGAATCAAGACACCCTGCATGATCAGAATCTGAATATGCCGTTAGAAAGAAACCGGTTTCCCTTGGATACCAGAGTCCCATGTGAATGGTATTCTTAAGGTACCGAAAGATCCATTTAACCTCATTGAGGTGTTTTTTAGTGGGTCGTGCTTGATATCATGCACAATAACACGTATCATGTGATATATCTCGTCAGCTTGATATTAAGTACATGAGGGAGCCGATCATGGAACGATATCTCGTTTGATATATGGCATCTCCCTCCAAATCAGCATCTAGGGATGTGGTTGATAATGGTGTCCCAACGGGGTCACATGAGGTCATACCATGCTTTTTGATTATCTCTTAACAATATTTAGCTTGGTTAATAAAGATACCACTTGGGGTTTTGTGAACATGAATTCCTAGAAAAAAAATTAGTTCGCCCATCATTGACATTTCAAATTTGTTGTGCATTACTTTTTCAAACCATTTTGAAAGTTTTGGGTTTGTAGACCCGAAAATAATGTCATCAACATAAATCTGAACAAGCAAAATGTCATCCCCATATTTATAAGTGAACAAAGTTAGATCAATGGAACCTTTTAAGAAACCTTTGGATAACAGAAAATTCAAGAGCTCGTCGTACCACACCCTTGGAGCTTGCTTGAGTCCGTAAAGTGCTTTGTGGAGATGATACACCTTGTCGGGATAATGAGGACTGACGAATCCTTCTGGCTGTGTGACATAGACTTCTTCCTTCAAAGGACCGTTAAGAAACGCCATCTTTAAGTCCATTTGATAAACGATGAATCTTTTATGTGCATCATAAGTAAGGAAAATCTGGTTGCTTCCATACGAGCTACTGGTGCAAATGATTCTTCAAAATCAATACCCTCTTTCTGGCCATACCCTTTAGCCACTAGCATAGATTTATTCTTGATGATCGTGTTTTCTTCATCCATATTGTTTTTCCAGATCCATCGAAGATTTAATGGTGTTACATCGTATGGTCTGTCAACAAGTTATCAGACTTTAAGACTTTCAAATTGTTGAAGTTCATCCGTCATCGATTCAATCCAAGAGTGATTTGCCAAGGCTTCTTTGATATTTTTTGTTCAGTTGTACTCACGGCGAGTACGAACATACAAACATCACCATCAGTTTCAAGTTGTCGTCTTGTACGAACAGGCTGTGAAGGGTTTCTAGTTACTTGAAGCAAAGGATGATCTCAGGTCTAATGATGTGTTGAAGGATGTCATTGATAAAACGTATTCATATTTGATGGATCAACATGGCGAGTAGAAGACTCTCTAGTTTCTTGTATCGGTGTACCGAATGGGTTGATAAAGTTGTCTTTTTAATTTAATGCATGGTATGCTTGATTTGTGTCCTCTGGAGCAATGACAGTAGTTGTGGATGTTGTAGGATCGATTGTTGAAGTGATATTCAGAGGAGGTAAATTTGCAGCAACCCGTGTTGAAGTTGATGAAGTTGTATCCTTTTGTTGATGATGATCGGTATCATCATTCTTATCATGGGTGACAGTGGAAGACTTTGATACCACATGTTTCTCCCCTGTGAAATATTCATCAAACATTGGTCCATATAACATTTCCAACTCTTCAATGGTCATGTCCACTATCATATCTGCTCTTGGAACATTTGCTTGAACTAACTTTGAACTTGACGGTTCATTGTTGTGGTCTTGAGTTCCGAGTTCCGTGCGGTTGTGCACAAAAGTCTTTTGTCGTTCTGGATCGGGACTTAAACTGTTTTGTTCAAGTGTCATTTCTTGCAATTCATCGAATCTGACGTGAATAGTTTTGACTATCAATGTTGTTCTCTTGTTGTAAATTCTAAATCCCTTAGACTGAGTTGCATACCCCACTAGAATACATTCATCACCTTTATCTTTCATCTTATCCAGATTTTCACCATCTCGGATTATGTAACACGTACATCCAAAAACCTGAAGGTGCTTGAGTGAAGGTTTCCCATCATGAATTATGTGTTGTGGTGTCTTTTCGTGTCTTGGAATAATTAAGGAACGGTTTTGAGTGTAGCATGCGGTTGATACGCTTCGGCCCTAAAGAATAGTGGTAGTTTTGAAGCGGATAATAATTTTCGATCAGCCTTAACTAAAGTACAATTTCGTCTTTCAACAACTGCGTTTTGTTAAGGTGTTCGAGCAATAGATGTTTCATGTTCAATCCCTTCAACTTCAAAATAATTCTTCAGAGTTGAATTCAAGAATTATGTGCCTCTGTCAGTACGTACCACTTTTACTTAAGCTTGAAGCCCACGTTGTATCTGCTTAAGGAAGTTGATGAGAACTTCGGGTGTTTCATCCTTGGACCTCAAGAAGTGAGTCCACGTGTATCTTGAGTAGTCATCGACAATTACCATAACGTATTTCTTCCAATTGATGCTTTGAACACGCATGGGGCCACAGAAATCTATATGAAGAAGATCTAACCATCCTTTAGAGCTTGGTGTAGTCTTTGTTTTGACACTACTCTGTTTAGCTTTACAAAGCTCACAAGAAGAAAAAAGATGATCTTTGATGAATTTCAAGTTTGGAAGGCCTCTCACAATATCTTTCTTGGAAATCAAGTTGATGGTATCAAAGTTGAGATGAGATAATCGTTGATGCCATAACCAAGCTTGAGTCGTTGAAGCTTTATCCATGAAGTAGATTAGAGTTGAAGAAGTGGAGTCTTGAAGTAAATAGTGTAGAGATCAGTACCCCAATCGGTGAGTAAGTCATTCCCATCATAATCACGAACAAAACATGTCTTCTTTCTAAAAGCAACCTCCAAATCCGCATCACAGAACTGACCAACCGAGAAAAGATTGTGATTGATCCCTTTGACGTAGTATACCCTTGTAATCGTGATATTCCCCTGAACCAAATCTCCATATCCTAGGATAGGCGCAAATTGGTCATTTCCGAATCGGACCGTACCCAGGAATTTCTCCACGAAGTTAATTAGAAGCTTGAGATTACCCGTCATGTGCTTGGTGCACCCGGAGTCCAGTATGAAGGGAATTATTTCGATCACCTGCAGAAGAATTAGAACACGATGGAGCATTTTCTAAATTTAATTCCATGTTAGTTGTGATATCTGAATTATTAGTTTCCCTAGTTTCAACACTTAAAGGCATGCTAAAATTCGTAGTCACATTTTCTGTCCTAAACTTAGGCATCCATTTATATCTTGGAGGACATTGATTAGCAAACCACCATTTCCAAGACTTGCTAGCAGACTCATATAATTCCCTAATTCGGCTTCTAGGGTTCTTAGTGGTGGAGTCTGATGCAATACTTGTCTTAGGGGTATTGCACCAGAATGGTTCACTTTACGTTTGGGTTTACTAGCACTAATAGGCATCGCAGTTTGCTTCTTACTTCTAGTATTTATGCCTTTGACATTATTCGAAACACACATAGCATGATTAGCATTAGCACATTTTCCACATTTCACACAAACAAACTTAATATTCATATCATTCAAAGTCAAATCATTCAAATCATCATTACATGCGATTACAAACGTTTTATTCTTAGAAACATTCAAATTCCTAGGGTGGTCTTCTAATTTCTTCACCTTCCCTTGACTCCTTTTTTGCCAAACCTTTTCATTCATTCGAGTTCTGTTAAGCTGAGGCCGGCTAACACTAGCAGTGGGGACTACTCATGTAGCAAAAGACACACGTCTATTAGTGTTTCTAGAAGTCTGAGGCGATTGAATTTCTTTGTTGTGTTTGGATTTAGTGGCCAATGGATACATCCCTGGTTTGATCACATTAGTGTTCTTAATGCTTTGTGGTCGAATATCTGCTTTGGGAGAAATATGTGGTAATTTATCCTTCCCATCCGTCTTGGGGGCAAATCCAGGTTTTGCAAATGCCAAATTGGAGAAAATAGATGGTTTTCCCAAGATAGAGGGTTTTGTCACTTTATACGCATTGGGTTGTCTTATAACAGATTTCTTACTCAAGGTTCCACAATGTTCCCACCCATCTTAGCAACGAGTTTCTTCAACTCTTTGATTGCTATGTCTTTTTCTTGTAACTGAGCTTTCAAATTCGTAATTTCCATACACTTTTCATTCATTTCTCGAAACGTTTTGGAATGTTTTTCTTGCAAGTTATTATAATGTGGAAAACTACCGACGTCTTTTTGTGTTGAGGTAACTCAAAAGCCTTTTTATCAACATTTTCCTTATGTTTCAAAAGCTTAGTTTCAACCCGTTCACACTCTTTGATCTTATCAAGATATTTGCATGAAACATCAGAATATTCATTGATATTGCACAAGATTGAAGAGTAACACACAAAATATCTTTGGAGGGATATTCTTCTAAGAGTAGATCTTATTCGTTTGAAAATTCTGATTTTTCAGTTTGAAAGTCATCAATTTCTTTTTCAATGGACTCAACATATTTCAAATCATCAAACATTTCTGACCGAATTAATTTTTCAAACTCAAGAACATTTTCTTTTATTATCTTCGTATTTGGTATTAAAAGTTCTTTCACAAGCACATTTATATCGTGAGATACCTCTTTTTCCACTTATCATTTTCACGTCTTTGCCAATCTCTTTCAACGATTGATTTAACATTATCAATGTGATGTTTAAGAATACCAAGTGTTTTTCTACTTTTGCTTTTAGAAACATCAAGAGGAAAATAGTTAATGTATTTAGAAAATTTTGATTTCTTAATGGCAAAACTTTTCTTCCATTGAATTCTTCGTTGTTTGCTTTCAAGAAACAATTCCTCACAAGGCTTCTGTTTTTGTGGAGTGAAAAGACCATAAGGACTGTTTTCATAAGCATAATTATATGGTTTTACAAAATCTTTATTGACCGGTGATCTACTCTCCTCATCCCAAAGGGATCTCTCTTTACTATCGAGCCTAACTACTGGGCAATCATGATCGGTCCATTCGGACTCATCAAGATATAAGTGGGGGTTCGCAGCTTGAGCTTGTTCGAGGTACTTAGGAGTTTCAAAACTAGCTTTAACCTTAAAAAACGACCGAGGTGCTATCATTCTTATGGTTTGAATAGAGTCATCCGTTTTATAAACAATATTTTTCAAAAAATCGACTTGTTCTTCGAATTCTGTTACTTTTTCGTTATCTTTTCCTTCTCTATTTTTGAAATCTTGTTTTAATTTTTCAACCTCTTGTTTCTTTTCCTCAAGAATTTTAGCAGAATCGTTGGTATTCATAGAAAGCCTTTGTTCAAGTTTGTTTATTTTTGTTGCGACAAGGTATGTTTTTTTGACGTTCATCACTTAATAAAACATTAAATTGACGTTTTTTTAGTTAACAAGGCAAGAGCTTCGTTGTATTTATTTTCAAAATCGTCCTTTTTAACGTTACTTAAACGACCTTGGTACCCTCAAGCTCTTTGTCTCTTTGAAGAAGCTGAGCCCTATAACTATCAATGGTCTTAGTAGATTTTATAAGAGCGGCTTTGCTTTCTTCAAAGTTTTGAGTGAGCGATGCGTTTGCCTTCTTTAATTGCTTTTTACTCTTTCTAGTTTCATTGACATATTTTTGTAAACTAGCAATTAAATTAGCAAGCGCGACACGCTCCTCATCATCATACTCATTTGCATGTTGATCATCCTCAAAATCATTATTTCACATGTCTGATGAATCAGGTGTGGTATTGATATCAACCATTTCCATCATACATGTGTCAGTAATTGTTGTTGGTAGATCACTATGCTCATGTGTATCACCAAACACATTATATTCATCATCATGTTGTACCTTATCAATTGGCTCGGTATCAAAGATAGGACCATTGTCATCTTTTGTGACGTTAAGGACCTCATGAATCTTTGCCATATATGAATAATGTGACTCGAGTTCTTGGTCGGAGAGTTCATCGTCTGTGTCGTCAATAATTTCTCCTTCATCAGCTGATAACTTGATCCCAGCTTCCATCTTCTTGTATAGCATCATCTTTTCCTTATGATAACCATAATCTTTAAACCTTTTTGGCTGCCGACCTCCATATCCAAATGCCCAAAACCACTGCAGTTAAGACTCTGAATCCCACTTTGTTGCACAACTTGAGTGCCAACAGTTTCCCTATTTCCAACAACAGTAGCAACCCTCTGATTATCATACTTAGCGGGTTGTCGATGATACTTTGGAGGACTCTCAGCACGCCTTCGTGTGTCATTCCTTGGAGGACTTTGAGCAAAGTTGTTCCTCGTTTTTGATGATGTTCTGAGGTTGTTGTTGGTGGGTTTCTAGATTTTCTTGTATTGCTTCATAATGAAACCCATTTGTTGCTTGAATTCCATATCCTTTTGAGCTTGTTCTTCATCACTGTCTTCTTCGGATGATTCTTCGAGTGTTGGTGATGGTGCTCATGCAAGTTCCTTGCCTCGTGATCTTATTGGAGCATGTGACTTAGAGACAATGGATGATCGTGGTGATGATGATTAAGTAGAGTAGGTCTTTGGAGCACGAGAACGATAATCTGGGTAATGTTGAGTGGTAGACACCAAAGCAATTGGATTTGCAACCTTTACAACCCGTTCAGCTCGAAGTTCGTTTTGCCTCATTCTAAAATTGTTTCAAAATGTCAAAGAGCGTGTGATATGAAACTTCGTCTAACTTTTGTTGTGGTTTAACCAAGGTGACAAACCGTGTCCACTCTGGTTGAAGTTGTTGTATAAATTGGACATTGACTTGCTTGGTGGAAACTTGCAAGTTGTTTCAGGTCATGTCATTCGTCATTTTGTAGAATCTGGAGTAATATGAATCAATGGATTCCCCATCATTTGAAGTAAACTTGCCAAAGTTCAAAAACATCTTTGTTTTCACATCTGGTTTGTTGAGTGATTCACCTGGTTGCAATCTTTCAATAGTCGTCCACATTTCTTTAGTAGTAGGGCATGCATCAACTGTGGAATAAATATCATCTTCAATGCCACTGAGAATTAAGTAGATTGATTCCTTCTTTGCATCAAACCAAGCACAATTTTTTGGTGTGAGGTCGTTTCTCTTTTCATCATGTTCATATGCGGGTTCGTCATCAGTTGTGTCTGTGGCTGGTACTGCGGGAACTTTGACCTTTGAAAACATATAGGGTTCTTTAAAAATTCATTGCAGTAAAGCATCACCGTTAGATTTTGTTTCAAGATAACGTAGAAAACGGGATTTCCATTGATCATATCGACCAACCACAAGCATTGCTGGTCTCACTTTGTTACCCGCCACCATGATGTTGTTGTTGGTTACATGATACTCTGCAGTAGAATCCATCTCGATAATTTTGGAAGTGTTGAAGTGAATAGGATCTTAAATAGATGTAGGTGTGATTGTTGTTGTTGAAAAATGTTAAAACCACTTTTTGAAAAATTTCTAACACTTAATTTCGGAATCACTAAAGATTTCAGAATCCAATCAATGCACCAAATCCGGAATAAAACCGAAATCCCTACGAAAAGTCGGAATAATCTTACTCAACATCCGGAATAAAATCTCTGCACCAAAATACGGAATACATATCAGATCATACGGAATAAAATCTTCAAAAGTCGGAATCCAGATCAGATCAAAAGTCGGAATTGTTTAGGAATGTCGGAATGTTTTGGGTTGTGGAATGTAGGAATAAAAGTCGAAGTGGGAGATATCTTAATGTCGGAATGGGAGAATATTGTAATTTCGGAATCACACTTTGAAGAAAGTCAGAATAATTAGATATTTAAAAGTAAGAATTTTCAATATGTCGGTAAAAAGTCGGAATTTTGAAACATGTCCTAAATGTCGGAATTTTGAAACATGTCCTAAATGTCAGAATTTTGAAACATGTCCTAAATGTCGGAATTTTGAAACATATCCTAAATGTCGCAATATGTCGGAAAAAAGTTGGATTCTTTGAACACTCGATATAAAATTCGGAATATGTCCTAATGTCGGAATGGAAAAACCAAAAATGTCGGAATATGTAAACCCTAAGATTCGGAATTTAAAAGTTCACACAAGATGTTGGAATGTGAGACACTAGATTGAATGTCGGAATGTGTACCTCTATAAAGTCAGAATGTGTGTCTTTCAAAATTCGGAATTGAGATGAACAAAAGTCTGAATAAACCAAAAACTTTCCTTAACCAAAAACTTTCCTTAAACAATATTCGGAATGTAGATGAATTATTCCGAAATCTTTCCTTAACAAAAAACTTTCAAGAACTATTCCGTGTTTTTACCCAATAATCAAGCCGAAACTTCCAATTTTTTTTGAGAAAATTACCAATATGAATAACACAAATTCCTACCACGACTATGTAGGCAATTTGTATGAAGATTTAGAGCTCGAAAACACAATTTTTTGAGACGAGATGATTTGATGATAAAATCACATGAATCAACAACAATAACCACAAACTAAACACGAAACTACCCCATGGCGATTGATACCAATTGTTGTCCCTCGGTATTGATGATAGATTAAGAAATAAAGATGAAAAATGAATGAATTCTAGAGAGAGAAAGTGAGAGAAAAGAGAGTGAATGGTTGGAAACTTTTGGAGGATTAGATTAGATGTGAGAAATTACAAATGACCAACACCCTTCCTTACATGCTAGGAAGGGTATATATAGCTAAAAGAGAGAGAATGGTTGGAAACTTTTGGAGGATTAGATTAGAAGTGAAAAACTACAAATGACCAACACCCTTCCTAACATGCTAGGAAGGGTATATATATATAGCGATGCCTTACATGTAGGCTTAATGGGCTATATCTTTGGGTCGGGCTTGTCTTTTGGGGTTTAAGTAGCTTAAATACAAGCCCGTAAACCACGACTTTTCTACTATCTATTATAACGTTCTAATAAATCTTACAATAATAGACTATGACTGAGTATTCTTGTTTTACTCAATATTTTGAGGCTAACAGTTTTTATAGAAACAATTATTGTTCTACAACAAATCAGATGCAGAGAAATATCTCTTCAGTTTTAGGGCCACTGTGCTTGATGAAGAGGTGTTATGGTCTTTTAGTATCCTCTCCACATTCATCAGGGCTTGCACGTCTCGCGCGGATAGAGGAAGGGGAAGAACAGCTGCAGCGCTAGGTTGAGGAACGTGGGTCGCGCAAGCATTGCAGGAAACGTCTGAACCAAGTACTCCTTTCTTCTTGGTCGCGCGGACAGTGTGGACTTCAAGCACCTCATGCAACGGTACCTCTCTGGAAACCTTAAAATGGTTTAGCAAATCATGTTGTTAATGCAATGATGCCTAAGAACGTTACTTGCATTTTTCGGTCTCGCTTTGTGTAGAAACTAGAAGGGGGGTTGAATAGTTTCTCTTTGATTGGTGAACAAATTAAAATTACTTTCAATTTGGTTTGTATCAAAACTATCTTTTACTTGAGGCTAAGTTGCATAATGATTAGGTTCAATTCAAATGCACTAGCAAAGATAATAGGTAAGTGTAATGATAATGAAATAAGTAAAGAGTAAGGAAGGAGACAACCTAGTGGGGAGACACCAAGATTTATAGTGGTTCGACAACGAGGCTCTATCCTCGTTTCTACTCCACTCCTCGAGTACACCTACTCGAGATTTCCACTATATCCACAAGCTCCCTTCTCGGCGGAGAAAACCTTACATCGTTGCTTACATTATTTTCCAACACTAAACTAAATGTCGAGACCTAATCTTTAGCTAGGACCAATCTACACAACGTTGCCTACTTCACAATTTAGCGACACAAGGCTAGATGTCGGGTTCTAATCTTAAGGTAGAACCAATCTTCACGACGTTGCCTACTTCACCATTTTACGACACAAGGCTAGATGTCGAGTTCTAATCGAAAGCTAGAACCAATCTTCACGACTATTCACTTTGAAGCTAACTGAGAACTTCACACAACACAACTACTAGTCACTTTAAAGTTTAGTGAGAACTCACAAGACACAACCACATCACTTTATAGTTTAGTGAGAACTCCTAATCAAATCTAATACAACTCAACTAGACTTATCCAAGTACACACATGTAGCTTGGATTTACACAACACAAATCCAAGCAAACACATATGCAATGGATGTACACAACAAATCCAAGTATCCACAAATAACTTAGATGAACACAACTAGTCCAAGTATTCATAAATACATTGGATTGACCTAAAACAAAAAAGGTATCATGATGAATATGACTAGCTCATAGATTCATCTTTATCACAACACTAGTGAGTGAGTGATCTTCTCATTGGACAAGGTAAAGGAGGGGATCAAGAGGATAATCACATGTAAAGATCCTTAACAATTTAAGTGATCATTTACTAATGATTATGCTATAAAAAATAGAAAGAGGGCTGAGAAAAACGTCCAAGAGGCTTACTGGAAAATGAGATTTGACCCACTATTTAAAGGAGACAAAGTATAACGGATCTATAACGGCTAGCTGTGCGTGGTACCTTATCTCACCCCGCGGTTCCATATCGCTAAGGAACCGCGTAGGTACTTAAGGTACCGCCACTAGACTACGCTCCATTTTTTGTCTTTTAGTGGGGTGGGAATATCTGAGGTATTTGAAACCTTCAAAGGATATTCTAACAGCATTTGGAATATGCTATTTCCAAATTTTCATTTTCCATTTTAATAAAACATTTTCTAAAAAAGAAAGTTTATTAAAAAGTCTTTTGTCATATTAACAAAAGTGAGTTTTAAAGATAATCATTTTGATGATCACTAAGTATGATTAAGAAAGGTTAGTGATATGATTATTACCTTGATGATAGTGTTAGTTAAATAATTCATTTTGTGTTTTACACTAAACGTGTTGTATGGTTTGTTGTGATCAAAACTAAGAAAGATTAGTTAACACTAATAATGTTTTTAGGCATCACTTGCATTAACAATCTCCCCATTTTTGATTACGACAAACGATAAACTCATTTACGTAGAAACACAAAATATGGAATTATTAACTAGTTTATCACTATCATTTCTCCCCCTTTGTCGTAGCAAAAAGGTTAGCACAAGTCTTTGAAGAACATCGAACTTTGCTAGTAGCTCCCCTTTGGTGGTTGCTCTCCCTTGCTTGGGGCACCAAGTTTGTGAGCTAAGGTGACATGCTACACAAAGGTTAGTAGAAAGGAAAGAAACACCAATGTATATATGATCACTACCTACTAAGTAACTTGAGAGGGAGAGAGAGAAGAAATCTCAAATTATTTGCTAAGTATGTCCAAAGAGGTAATTGACAAAATCAAGCTTCAATCCGATGAAGATGATAAGCTTGTCAATGGGTTAAAGTTTAGAATTGATGGAATCACCCATAAGCAATTGTAAAAGTTTAACCATGATCAACTCAAAATAGAACTAATGAAATAACACACAAACAACACAAAGGTTACATAAATGAAAAAGACACAACAAAGAAGATAGTCATACACACAATAGGAGTATCTAAAAGCAATAAATATGGAAAATAAACCACTAAGCATAAGCTAGTTGATATGAGCTTAAACTCATATCCTTTTATCAACAAATAACCCTAAAACATGAAGCAGAATACCAATTTATCTTGCAAAAAACAGTGTTATGTGGTATGTTTGTGTTTGTGTACACTTGTGTAGGTAAAAGGATACATTTTCAAGCAAACAAAGAAAAATCAAGCTCAAATGGATGAAAAAGACAAAGAAGGATCAAAAGTGACAAGACTTTAAAGTACAAGGACCTATCTTGACAAGTTGTCAAAGTTGAAGGACTAAAAGTGCAAATATTGTGAAAGTCAAGATTCAAGTCAAACTTGGTCAACTCTCAAGTCAACTCAGTCAAAGGACCATTTTGTTCAAGAATGAAAGTTGAAGGACCAAATATGTCAAAAGAATGAAGCTCCTAGCTCAAAACAACAATCTGCTAAATCAAGGGACTAATTCTGCCAACATTTGAAAGTTATCCAAAGTTTAATCCATGTGAAATCATTTCAGCCAATAAGAGAAGAGTAAATAAGTCACACGGATTGAACATTTAATTCCCACTCAGCCGTCATGCATTTAATACCCAATCTTAACAGTATGATCCGTGTGATAAATTTTTGACCATTCAATGGATGACACGTGGCATCTTCTTCATCCAAAACATTTGCCAGGATCGCGTTTGAGCTACAAGCCATTTCATGAAAAGATTTCAACACCAAAATTGATCATTTTGAAGAGACGAACACAATGGTGCAAATCAATTAACATGAAATCAATTATTGAAGAAAAACCCAAATCCTTGTTCATACCTGCAAATGCAATTATGCAGAATTGTCCACGTGGAAAGCTGGGATTGGTCCTGACACGTCACCAACCCCAACAAACTCTTCCTTCATGCCTATAAATAGATGGATAGGACTTCATTTGTAGGTGTAGCTTAATTTTGTAAAAACACATAGTTCTTTAAATTCCTTTCCTTTTCCTCCATTTTTACCCTAGCTACTCAAGAGTCTGACAAACTCTTGAGTTAGTTAGTTAGTTACTTACCTTCCAACAACTTTGTAACCGTTTTTCATTGAATAAAATTCAAATCTTCCATTTCCCGCCAAAACTGTTCTTGATATTACTGTTCATTACCTGCTGATCTTGGATACTTGAGTTGCTGTTTTGTGTTTGTTATGATCATAGATTGATCATAACTGACCTTGAAGGAGTTTGTTAGCTGTTTGAGAAGAATTCAGTTCATTCCATTGATTTTTGATGATTTCAAGCAGTATGATGATGACTGTTGATTTGTTAGCTGTTCTTGTTGATTGATTGTGTCCTAGTGATAAGGTGGTGGTTATCACTAGGCTAAGAGAGCTCAGCGCTCCTCTTCTTCTCAGTGGTTTACTACAATAGGTTTTAAAGCTCTTGTTTTTATTCCACTGAAAAAGTCATATGCATGATACTTTTCCTAGAGTAATTTTGATGACTGCATGATAAAAGTTGTTTGGAGTTGTTGATTGTTTGATCTTTGTGTGTTTATAGTTTGATTCTGTTACTTGTTCTTTGATTTGGATTAAGTTCTAGCTTACTGCATTAATTAAGTAATTTTTAGCCTTTTACCTTGATTGTAGTTCTAGTAGTGATAAGAACTTGTTCACTTCTTTCAAACCTTTCATTTTGATCACTGAGTCTAGCTTGCTATAGATTTTCATTCAGTTCCACTTCAAAATCAAATTGTCTTCACAAATTTTCATAAAAACCAGTTAAAGGAGTGTTTGGGATTAGCTTATAAAGAGTTTTCAAGAGTTGAGTTTTGGATTGTTAGAGGTCATTTGCAGTTAATAGGTGGTAATAAAGTTTTTCAAGTCATTTACAAGTCATTAAGATAGTCAAACAGGCAAATGGCATCAAAAATGTTTGGGTCATTCTTAGTCAGATTTGCCATTTAGAAGTTGTCATTTTCATTTGATCAGTACTCACTCATTACTTAATGAAATTGAACCAAATTTGTTTTCATTCATAGCTTATATCATAGAGATTCAGATTCCAAGAGGATTTTCTACAGTTTACAATAAGCAGTTAGGAATAAGCAAAAAATCAGTTAAGCAAACTTAAGTCAAGTTTCTGTAACTTGAAAGCTGGAAATTTGTATCTCCTTATCCTATTCATTAACATGGCCATTTTTCTTCACAAATCCTCTTAAAACATTGAGTTACTTGATTTTTGCAAGTTTCAGCTTTTTGAAAAATAACCTGGTCAACGCTGGTCAACGATAAGCCCATTTTTAGCTTAATTTAGATTCTCAGCTTATTTCTTGATGAAAAATGTTCTAGTTTGATTTCCCGTTCATTAATTGAGTTGCTTAATCAGTTTCAATCAGAAAATCAAGTTGTGACTGTTTAGTTTTTGCTACAGCTTATTTTGTGCTTATTGATAAGTTCTAATTTGCTTATTTCACAACTTTAGCCAATTTCCTTTTACACACGTAGCTTATTTGGGATTTAAAACATTTTGCAACTTGTTTCATTGAATTTGGTAAAGAAATAAGCTCAAACGAGCTTATTTTCAAGCTTAACCCGTTTTTGGCTTAAATAGTTTTGGAATTTGCACTTTGGTCCCTATTGTTCTAATCAGTGTTTAAACTTGGCTAAACATCCAAGGTTTTAGGGTTTGCATTTGTTAAGCCCTTGTAGTTTTGGAACTTGCTAATTTCAGTTAACAAGTTGTTAGTTTGTTACATTTTTGGTTAGTTGGTTATAAGTTTTGCATTTTTGATCCTTGTAGTTAACTGTTTTACACTTTTAGTCTCTAGAATTGTTAGAATTTACATTTCAAGCATTTATCTTTCATAGAATTTACATTTTCAGTCCTTTAAGTTTCATATTTTGCATTTTGAATTTTACTTGAATAAAAACTTGGTATTTGCAAATTGTTTTACATATAAGTAGGTAATATTTTTTCGTTTTGCAAGGCTTTGTTGAATTAGCAAATAGAATATCCAAACAAGTTTTAACAACCAAAAACAGTTAAAAACCCGATATTGGTTGGACTTTCCATTAGCAAGAACTGAGAAAAAACGAAATGCATTATACATAATTTCAAATGGCGCCGCTGCCGGTTCTTTGACTACACGAGAGACTATCGATTGACGGTTTTCATTGGCTTTTGGGATCCGTTCACTTTGTGAACGTTATTTTTACGTATCATAAATCAAAAACAAATAAAAAATCAAAAATATAAAAATATATAAAAACTAAAAAATTAACAAAACAATTCTTTTCCTAAAGAATTGACCAAAAAAAATAAAAAATCCAAAAAGCAATCTTTTTCCTAAGAGATTGCAAACAAAAATATATATTATTGGATTCTCTCGGTTTTTATGTACATATAGTATTTTCTCTTAAAAAACTCATAAATACAAAAATATTTTCCATATATTATTCTAAGTAAATACGTATACGTATAAGAACAATCAATCTACATATTCTCCATAAGTATTGACGAGGCAATACACCGTGTTGAGGGGCGTTTCGGTCCTTGACACGTGTATTGATCAAACAAAATAAAGCAAGAATAGATAAATACTCTCAATAAGCAACAATTCGAAGAATACGAACATTTAAGTGAATAGAAAGGCGATGTGCTATAAAATGCCATCTAAGGGTCAATAGGTACTTAAGTGCTTCGCGCCACCTAACCCCCCGTTCACTTGGGATTATTCTAAGAAGGAAGGCTTCATTGAGGGTCTTGCACCCAAGTAGTACATAAGTATATTGTTATTTTCTTGTGGATATTTAATATTGAAACTCGAAGAGGATAATCCATTTCTCTTCAAAGTCACACGAGAGCTTCTCTCTCATTCCTCGTATTGAGTTGCATGCTCACTCGCGGGCGTGCACAAATACCGATTGGTGTACAACCTCTTCCTCCGAAAAGGAAGAAAAAGAGAAAGAGTAAGACCACCACCGTCCACCAAGCTGATAACGTGAATCGTGCTTTGACTCCACCACAAGAAGCCATGGCTATTGATAATCGCACTTTGTATGAACGTATGCAATCCAACATTCATGGATATTCTAGTGCCATTAAGATTCCCGACTTTCCCGCAAACACATTTGAGCTACATACATCTATGATCACTATGGTTTCACAATCACCGTTCTTTGGTAAACAAAATGAGGATCCTCATGCTCACCTTAAGAGATTCCTTTCTCTTTGCAATACCATTAAGCATAATGGGGTTCCACATGAGGTGATTAGGTTGATGTTAGTGTCATTTTCCTTAGAGGGAATTGCTAAGCATTGGTTAGACACCCAACCACCCGATAGTATCACCACATGGGATGGTTTCACCACTAAGTTTTTGAACAAGTTCTTCCCTCCACATAAGACTATGGCTTTGAGGACTTTAATTATGGGCTTTCAACAAAAACCTAGTCAATCCTTTAGTGATGCTTGGGAAGAGTATAGTGAGTTGTTGAGGCGATGCCCTAATCATGGATTGGATCAAGTTCACCAAATCAACCTCTTCTATGATGGCCTTAAATCTCACCACCAAGATTCACTCAATGCTTCCACGGGAGGGAATATTCTTCTTAAGACCTACCAAGAGTCTTTGGACATCATTGAGACTAAAGCAATGGTTCAAACAAACAATCCATTTGAAGAAAAGGTTCATGTTATCCAAAACAATTCTCAAACTCCTTGTGATAACCAACTCCTCAAGTTTCAAGAAGAGATTTTTCAAAGGATGGATAGTCATAATGAGAAGAATTTGCAAGTACAACTAGAAATGCTTCAAGCTTTTAAGAACATGTCCTTGAACAATTCCTCAAATAATGTGAATGCCATCACCATTTCTTGTGTTACTTGTGGAGGTCCCCATTCTTATGAACAATGTGATAAGGTGCAAGGGTATCAAGGGGAATGCTATGCTTACCAAGAGGAACATCGTGAACACTTCAAGCCTAATATCAATCCAAATAACCTTTCTTACAAGTCCCAAAACTACCTTACTCCACCCGGATTCCCAACCCAACCATCTACCCAAATTCAACAAAATCCTCCTCAAATTTTACCAAGGAATCAAGGGCAAAGACCACCATACCAAGGAAATAACTACAAGGCACCCAATCAATTTCAACCTCAAGAAAATACCTTTTATCCACCAAATCAAAGATTTAACTCCTAACCTTTACCTTTCCAACCTCAAGGTTTTCAAGGTCATGTGACACAAGAGTTTAACACAATGGATCTCTTGCAAAAAATGAATCAAGAGAATGAAAGGAAGTTCCAAGCTATGGAGAAGAAAATGAATGACCAATTCAATAAGGTTTTGGTGGTATTAAATCAAAGACCACAAGGGGCTTTACCTTCCAACACACAAACAAACCCATGGGCCAATGTCAATGCTATTACAACAAGGAGTGGAACAACAACAAAGGATCCTTCACCTCCTAAACCTACTATTGTTCAACCCACTTGTGCTCCTACTTGTGACAAGCCCTCTACCTCTACTTCACTTCCTCAAAATGCTCCCATTTCTCCAATTTCAAAGCCTATTCATGACACACTCAATAAGGAAAATCCTTCATCTACAACTCAACCACAACCAAAACCAAGTCTTCTTATCCCTCAAGATTGAGAAAAGAAAAGCTTAAGAACAAGGATGATATCCAAGTTTCTAACTTTTTGAGAATGTTCAAGCAACTTAACATCAATATCTCCTTTGCGGAAGCCTTAGCCAATATGCCTAAGTTTGCTAAGATGATTAAGGACTTGCTTTCTAACAAGGAAAGATTGGTGGATTTGCCTAATGCTTCTTTGAATGAAAATTGCTCCGCGGTTTTGCTTAAGAAGTTGCCTACTAAGCTTGGAGATCCGGGGAGGTTTTTGATTCCTTGCAATTTCCCGGGGGTGGAAAATTGTATGGCTTTAGCGGATTTAGGAGCAAGCATAAATCTTATGCCATTATCGGTTTGGAAGAGACTTTCACTTCCCGAGCTCACTCCTACTAAGATGACTCTTGAGTTGGCCAACCATACTATAGCTTATCCGGTGGGAATTGCGGAGGATGTTTTTGTTGGGGTTGATAGATTTACATTTCCCGCGGATTTTGTAGTGGTTGATTATGATATGGATCCTAGAGTGCCTTTGATTGTTGGTAGACCATTTTTGAGAACGGGTCGTACTTTAATCGATGTGGCGGAAGGAGAACTTACAATGCGGGTAGGAGATGAGAGAGTTGTGTTTAACATGGGGAAGTTGTCCAAAAAGTCTAATGAGCCCGAAGCGGTAAAACACATTGATGTTGTGCATGAGGAGGAAACACAAGATGATCTTCTTGATGAAGTTTGTGATGAGTACTTTTATGAAGCTTGCTCAAGTGGAGATTATGATTTCTCTCATATTGAGACCATTGCTTCCATTACTTCCTCCTTGGATTTTCATGAACCTCAAGAGCTAAACTTTAGTGACATCCCATATGACAATCCACTTTTCCACAATGATAATCTTAATCATGAGGACTTAAGTGATGAGGACTCTTTTCTTTGTGATTCACCAATATATGATGACTATAGTGATGATGAGCTTTCTACTTGTGACTCTTCATTTGTTGATGATCATACTTCCTTTGGTTTTGAGGGATCACCCATCTTTGATACACCAATCTATGATGTTTATGGTGATGAGGAGGATTCTATCATTGATGAGATTGATGAGTTTTTAGTGGAGGATATATATTTTGAGTATACTCTTGGTTACCTTGATGAGGAGGGGGACATACTCTATTTTGAATCCCTATTGAATGAAGATCCTTCACCTTGGTCCTTGCCCATTTCACCTTTTCAAATTGATGAAGGAAAACAAGTCATGATAGTTCCTTCCAAGAGCTTGTTGTTACCCATGCCTTCACAACCTTTCTCTCACCATGTGAACTACAAAGGAGAATCTTCTAAGGCAACCAACACTTATTGTTTTCCCATCAAGGAACGGATTTTTGATCCTGGCATAGAGCTTGCTAAACCATCTCATTATCCATCTGATGCAACAAAAGGAAACCTTGTGAAAGATTTGAGAGCTTTACACTATCACCTTGGGAAGAACATATGGGGCACCATTTTAGAGAACTACACCTCATTCTTTTCACCATTGCTTGGGAAGCTAGTTGTTAAATTGTGTTATAAGTGGGAGGGTAATTATGTATTTGATCCTGGGGGATATTTATGGAGTTTTGATAAATGAACACTTGTTTTACCTCATCATGGAGATTTTTCTTAAAAAGGGCAAAATTTTTATTCTCCATGATAGGTTTTAGACACTTTTAAGTGTGGGACGAGTCGAGCTAGAGACTCATTAACTCAAGCATCGTATAACTAGGTTTGGAGTGTTGTAGGTTAGAAATAAAGGTATAGACTTGGAGATAAGTGTATGGGAGACCTTCTTTTGTCTTCATGATTGTTTGTAGGTTTGCTCACTCATCTCATTCTTTGGAGCTTATGGAGAAGGCCCTTGTATCCGATTGAAGGTCTACAAATTCTAAGGATTTGGTAAATGATGGATTGGATCTAAGGATTTGATGGTGGAAATGGGGAAGGAGGAAGATGAAGTATAGAGAGAGAAAGGAGAGGGAAGAAAAGTAGAGAGAGAAAGTAAAATTAGATTAATTAAAGTTGTTAATGAATGAACCACCAACCCCTCCTAACATGCTACGAGGGGTATATATATAGCCCACCCTACATGTGGGCTATATGGACTATACACTTACAAAGTGGATCACGAGCCCATTACATAATTATCATTGGAGCGACCGATCCTTCATAAATACGTAAAAACGTATTTCCAACAATCTCCCCCTAAGGGAGGTCGCTCCAAGTTACAAAGTTCTAAATATTCTATAGCTCGTGATCTATGCTAATAATGATGTGACCGAGACTTTCTTTGGGAAAACACATTTCCAACAATCTCCCCCTAAGGGAGGTCACACCATTTTACAAAATCTTAAACCTAGCATACTATGCTTGAGTCTTCGATCTTGTTCTTGTGAATATGCTTGATGTGATCTTTGACTTTAGTCTTGAGCATGTTTCCTTGCCTTGACCTTGTGCATTCATCACTTGTGAAATTTGCCTCTTCGTGACTTCATGTTCCACATACTTATACCTTTAAATTCTTGAAAGCTTCAGAGTTTGATACAGCGGAAGACTTGACCTTCAGACTTTCTTGAATTTGTTGAAGTACTAATTGTATGTAGTATAAGCATGTGGTGACGACTTCTTCTGGATTGTACACCGCAATGCCACCTTCTTGTTACGCTGCATAAGACAGTTAGCAACAAACAATATACACGGATGAAATGGCCTTGAACATTTCATTCTAATTCGGTAGCATTTTACCTCCGGTCGGCGAAGACCGTTGGACGATATTAAATATCGTACTTGTGACAGGTAGTTTCAATAAAGAACCTCCTTGACAAGATTTCGCGGGTAAACCCGTTCTCTTTACTCGACCGTCCAAAGCTGACTGCGAACGTAAAGAGTGAATCATTTGGATAATATTATCTGCATGATTTGAAGCCGTCAATTCATGTTCCTGGAACAAGTGAAGTTCAATTAAGAACCGCACCGTCGTTGCTTTCCAGTTGTCACTAGCTTGATTCATATAGAATCTTGCAAGTTACCTACCAAGTGCTGTTTGATGTTAACACTAGAAGGATTTCCATTCGTCACTGTAAATACTTAATAGTATTACTCTGAATGTTCTGGCAAGATCACTAAGATATTGCGTAGAGGCCTGGAACGTGTTTAAATTCATTTAAGAATTAAACCACTGTTGCTTTCCAGTTATCACAAGTTTGATTCATAAAGAATCGCACAAGTCACCTACCATGAGCTTTTTGATATTCGCTCAAGAAGGATTTCCATCTTCATTGTAAATACTTTCGTATTACTCGGATGTTCAGGCAAGATCATGAAGATTTTGCGTAGGACTCTTAATATCTTTCTTACTTTTCACATTGTGTGAACAAGCAAGGAATAATGAAAGTGTGTCCTAATGAGATATTTGATGATCTCAAATGGCTCTAGACTCGATCGTGCATTTTGGATTTTTAGTGATCGGAGGCTGGAGAGGAGTGCCACCTTTTCAATACCAATTTATTCGGAGTGAATAAATCAATAGATAATGTGTTGTCTCCGTGTGATTAAAACAAATATCTTTTAAGAGATATCTGAGTTAGCTGGGATGGGTTGTGCCTTGCATCACTGGGTCCATGATGTCTATCTTCAATATCAAGAATCATTCAAATGATCTCAATAGCATATGAATTGACCCGGTTTCTGCCTAAGTTGTAAGGAGGGCTTCTTTCTTTACACCCTTTATCTTTACAATTCTTTTTCATTCTTCAACCCCTTCAATGCTTACCAATACGTCATAACTAGCACCTTGTTGTGATTGTTCCAGTGCTAACTTAAGTACTTGGTCGGCATTCAGCTACGTTCACAATCTTTCTCCATCTTTCCTAAGGACTACTATTTCTAGCTATGGAATGTCCTTGGGAAGATTCCTCCGGTTCTAGAGAAATCATTGGACTTTAACCTATCCTACCATCCTTATGTCACCAAAATCTTCACCGTCGTGAACTAGAGATGTTTTGGGTAAGTGTATGTCACCATGAAATCCATTTTGAAGTGCAAATCCATTTTGCTCCCCCTTAACATATGCTACGATATTCGAAAACATTTCGCACATGTCGGGATGAGCTAACACGTTAAGTCAAACCATTTGTGATTAATCATTTCCCATATTAAATCACATTTTCTCCCCCAATATTAAAAATATTAACCCAATCGATGTTTTTAATATCAATTGATTTAATAGCCTTTTAAGAAAATTTGGGAAGAAAAATACAAATCCAATTATCTTCATGAGTTACACAAGCTCCCCCTCAAATTAATGAGGGTGTGCTGAAACGTAAATTAAATACCTTTTAAACACAAGTGTAAGGTATTTATTACGTGCAAAGATCATATATAATAATGAATTCACAAGATTAGCAATTTACGAGGTTGGACCTGAATAATGGAGAACAACATATGAAAGAAGCACATGGTTCTTGTTCACGAATGTTGGTCACCTCGTCACGTCCCCGAGAAAATTAATTCCCGTTGTTGAGTCAAAGCTTTCCGGTGAAATGCTTGACTTGATTATGAAAAGCGGGTTGCTATCTGAAATAATAGCAAACCATATGGAGCATGTTTTAAATCTCTTAAACTTCTGCTCGAACTTTATTTACAACCCCGTGTCATTATTGAATGACATTTCTAGGTTCGTAAATATCATCGATTCCAGAAGACATGCTCTTTTTATCAAAACATTTTTGAACACACAATTTTGAAAGATTTAGAAAAACCTTTTGAGAAATTCTCGAAAAATTGTGTTCAAAGTTTTGAAAACCAATTACTTGAGCTTAAGATGTTGAATATCTTAAAAAACGAGCTCATGTCCGAGAAGTTGTAAACTTCCCGTTGTTAAGGATAAGTTTATCATCGGCGATAAACTTTCCTTTTATCTGAAGAACGAGTCCTTAGCTGACATTTACTTAGAAGTCGTTTTCATGAGCTTGAAAACTTTGACTGTTTTAACGGAAAGCTCATGACCGAGAAAGGTTAATTTCTCGTTATGAGGAAAAGTTCTCTTATTTAAAAGATACACTTTCCTTTCTGAGCTTAAAACTTCGAATGTTTTAAAACAAGCTCATGACCGAGAAAATTGAATTTCTCGTTATGAGGATAAGTTTATCATTAATGATAAACTTTCCTTTATTTGAAGTTCGAGTTACAGTCTGACATTTAACTGTAAGTCATGTACACGAGCTTAAAACCTTTGAATGGTTTTAACGTAAGCTCGTGTCCGAGAAAATTTAATTTCTCGTTAATGAGGATAAGTTTACCATTGGCGATAAACTTTCCTGCCTTTGAAGAACGGGTCATCGTCTGACATTTAACGATGAGCCATTATGCATGAGCTTGAAAACTTGGAATGTTTTTGATATAAGCTCATGCCCGAGAAAAATGAATTTCTCGTTTTTAGGATAAGTCATCATCGGGATGAACTTTCCTGTCTTTTGAGATCGAGTTACAGTCTGTTATGTTACTGTAAGTCCTTGTTTGCAGCTTAACCATGAATCCCCTGAGACATTTGTTTCTCTGATATCTGCTTCTTCAGCAACCAAACTCTAAGAGTGTCCTTAGTTGAACGGTACATAACGATTGGACCGCTTCGTTCTTTTGGAACATCAACTTTGGTACCTGCAATCTCATTAGGAATTTGCATGCTTTGACGTGGGTTAGCGATATCAATTATAGAAGCACATGGGGGTTCACAGTTGGCTTTACTTGTTTCAGAGGCGACCTGAGTAGATGATTCACTAGTCTTGGCTGGCAAACGTTTCCTTTTATAGAAAACCTTAAGTTTAAGCGTAAGTGAAGTATCATCTTTATCAGTTTCCTCCCTAGTAGACTTAGTAGAATCGGAGACTATCCTAGTTAAAGGGCACTCGTTTCCTACAAGAGTGAAAGTTCTACTAGTGGGGCGCCAATCTTTACCAACGGGTTTGATTTTAGCTATCCACTGGGACTTAGTTCTAGCACGGGAGTTCACCTCATTAAGTAATTTCTTGATACAGGAATCATGATTTGCCGTAAAGACACATTTTCTACATGTTTTACAAGTAGCATATTTAATGTCTGAATAATTCCTAGATGATTGATCGATGCTCCTAGAAGATGGCATGTTATGGTTAGCAGTGTTGGGTAATCTAGAAGGCATCTGACTAGGTTGGACATTGCTATCTCTTGCATGTGTCTTTTGCTTAGCTTCCCCAAGACCAGATTTATGGCAAACGTCATTTGAACTAGTTCTAGACATGGTCTTGGTATTTTTAGGGAAACTAGAGGCAATCATATGATTTGGTCTTGCTAAAGCTGGAGTGATCACATAGGGCCTAGTTGCTGGAGTGTCTGGTCTAGAAAGATGAACCAAATCAACTTGGGAGGCAAACCGCGGTCTCGAGGATTGTGGTCGCTCGGATCTAAATGCAGTAGGTTGTCTGACAATCGGTTGTCTGACGAACTGATTTGTAGGCGGTTTCCCCAAGATTGATGGTTTTTCAAGCTTAGTGTCCACACTAGGTCCTCTATTTTTCCTTAACTCGTTTTTCAACGCAGCTATAGCAAAAACCTTTTCCTGTACTTGAGCTTTTAAAGTCTCATTCTCTTTGAGCACTCTATCTTGGGATGCCAATTTCGACTCTAGTAACTGAATTTGTTTCAAAAGATTATCCTTTTCAGCTTTAGAATCTTGAACAGTTTGATCCAATTTTCTTTTAAGAACAACGTTTGACTTTTCA
Source organism: Glebionis coronaria (assembly GCA_025667525.1). Lineage (NCBI taxonomy): Eukaryota > Viridiplantae > Streptophyta > Magnoliopsida > Asterales > Asteraceae > Glebionis > Glebionis coronaria. The sequence continues at coordinate 207,500,100 of CM046876.1, forward strand.
AGTTTTTCAAAGTATGTTTCAAATTTGTCCGTTTTCTTAGAAAATTCAAGTTTGGCATCCTCAAGATCTTTTGATTGCTGAGCTACGATCGTTTCGAGCTCTTTAATCTTGGAATCAGAAGCAATCAATGAAGCAGTTATAGGATAATTATCATGATGTTTAGCATTCTGAACAATCTCTCCCCCATTATGACTTACATCGGATGAATCAGAAGTGGTATTGCTATCACTCGTTTCCATCCCATGTTTGTCATAATTAGGTTCAGAATTCTCAATATGCGGCATATCATTAGCATATACATCATAAACAACATTACATTGTGCCATGTTTGCAGGTTCTGCGTCATAAATGGGTAAGGTGTCATCAAGAGAAATCTCGTGAACATTCCCTGACGTGCCACCGGCATCATGTTGTCCTCCTGATTCTGTGCTCGTACCATCGTTAGGCTCCAAGTTGTCAACCGAATAACCAGTTTCCTCTTGCATCGAAGAGTCTTGCACTCCATTATCATATCCTTGCTGAAGTCGAGATCTTTCATAAATCGAAGACGAGACCGATGTCATGAGTTTCAAAATTGTATCACGGAAAGCTCTAAACTCGGTATGTGTATCTCGAAGAAATGATTGGCAAATCACTGAACTTTCAGGCTTGATGACATTGAATTGGAGGAAAGGCGTGAGGTGTGTCACAAGAGCCTTGTATGCAAGTGCCGATGCAGAGTGATTAAAGTTGTTATGGTTGAGTTGCTCGGCGAGTTTGGTCAAAGTGGTGAAAATTGAGTCGATGAATATATGACGATCTTGTCCAAAGTTTGTCACAAATTTGCTCCCTCTTTGAATCCTCGAAAGAGTGACCAGATGAGACTGAAGCATTTGAAATGAAGTGATGCCACTTTCTCTAGCGTTGGCTTGCACTTGATGCAATTCTCCCTTGTTCGATTTGACCGAATCCATTGAAAATCGAGGAAAGATAAAGAAAAATGATGTGGATGTTGTAGTTTACAGGATTTTACAATTTGATTCGGCTCAAAAGATGTTGTCGGCTCAAACGATTATGAATTAAACCCGATCAAAAATTCATAGCCACTAAAAATAAATCCCGTCACTATCACTCGTCAGTTTTGACTTCAAATCCGGCCAGAAAAAACGTCTAACCCGTCAATTATTTTACCACTTTGACTTTCAAAATAACCGCCTTAACAATCCGTCGGCTTAATAATTCTTGTCACTATATCACGTCACTTTGTCCCGACTATAACGGAATATCACAACATTTTTCTAAAATAAAAAGTAAAAAAAAATAAATTTTTTAAAAAATAAATTTGAATAAGAATATAAAAATAAAAGTTAATATCCAAAAATAAAATTTTCAAAATCAAAATAAAAATAAAAAGAAAGGAAAAGAAATAAAAATAAAAAATAATAATAATAAAAAGATAAAACTAGAAAAACTGATCGGATATATTTTTGGAATTTTTTAAAATTGCGTTAACTTAAAAAAAAATTACTTAATTTAAAAATTAAATTAATAAGTTTCTTGTTTTGTCCGCCCTACAACACGTGGCCCAAAAAAAAAAACAAAATATCACCGCCCCACTTCTACCTAGATATTTCCGCCTCAAAACTCTCTCTTGTTTGACTTTGCCTAGAAACTCTCTCTTCCTCACACAGATAACCAAAAAACGCTGTCAATCTATCTCTCTCAATCTCAAAACAAAATCAAATCAGATCACCAAAAAGCCTCCGTCTCTTTCAACTCCTTCCAATCTCAGCCACCAAAAACTCTCAATTTTTGAAACTAATCGTGACCTACTGAATCAAAACCCTCATCTTTATCCAACCAATATTAGTTAGAAAAGATAATCTATTCATCAAATTCGAATCATCATCAAAGGCAGCAATAGAAATCATCCATCAATGATCAAAACCCACAAGCAATTAAAACACTTCGTCCCATCATTACAAGATGTATCCACGAAAAAAGATTACCTCAAGTTAACCGGATGCTTCAAGATCTCTTATAGAGGTCTCGGGTAGGTTTTTAATTTTGGTGTATTTGTTGAGTCTCTCTCTCTTCTGTAGAGTCCTTCTGTCGGGTGTCGTGTGTAAGTTTGTTTGGTTCGAGGGAGAGAGTGAGGGGTGTTTAATGAGTGTGTGTCTGTTTGTTGTGGAGTGGAGTCTGTCGAGAGGGTGTCGGTGAGGGAGTGAGGGTCGAGAGTGTTGTTGATGAGTCTGTGAGTTGGGTGAGGGAAAGAAGAATCGAGAGTTTTGTTGTTGAGTGGGTTTTCGACGGTGGGTCTGATGAGGGTGAGGGTTTAGAGTTGGATGGGAGATGTGAGTTTGAGAGGGATTTGTGTTAATGGGTTTTGTTGGTGATACGAGAGGATGTCTAGGTTTTTGTTGGACGAGAAGTTGTGAGTCGAAAATTGGTGTGAGTTTGGTTTGGTTAGACGAGTGTGAGAGTGGTGTCCGAGAGTGTTTTGAGTCTTCAGTCGAGTCGTGAGGGTGTGAGGGGGAGTCTGTGAGTTGAGTCTTTTGACTATGTCAAGGTCTTGGTGGATTCAAGGGTCGAGTTTTTAAACCAGTTTTGAGTGTGTTTGCCGTTATGTTTGAATGGAGAGTATTGTGATGGTGGGTCAGTCCAGAGTCTGTCAATTCCAAATAGTCTATTCGGAAAGATTTCCTATTCGGAAAGATTTTCTATTCGGAAAGATTTTCTATTTGGAAAGATTTTCTATTCGGAAAGATTTTCTATTCGGAAAGATTTTCTATTCGGAAAGATTTTCTATTCGGAAAACTTTGTCTATTCGGAAAACTTTGTCTATTCGGAAAAAATAGCCAACGCGGAATAACAGCCTACGCGGAAAGCTTATTCGGAATAATCGAGAAAACTGATAGTTTTGGACAGGTTGGGACAGATGAACAATTTTGGACAGTTTGGACAGTGTTAACAGACTGGACCGATGGACAAGAAGGAAGAAAAAAAACTGATTAAAAAAAATGATAAAAAAAATGACTAAATGATTAAAAAATTATTAAAAAACAACGACTAATTAAAAAATATGATTAGACAAATGATGATATAAAAAAAACTGATTATTTAACAAGAAAAACTGATTATTTAAAAAGTTTGATTATTTAACAAGAAAAACTGATAATAAAAAACTGATTATAAAAAACACACGTAAAAATAAAACTGATAAAAAAAAAATAAAAATTGATAAAAAATTAGAAAAGAAAGGATTTTTACCACCAAATCAAAAGATAAAAAAATGCAAATCCTAAGATTTAACCATGGCTCTTGATACCAATTGAAGGTCTACAAATTCTAAGGATTTGGTAAATGATGGATTGGATCTAAGGATTTGATGGTGGAAATGGGGAAGGAGGAAGATGAAGTATAGAGAGAGAAAGGAGAGGGAAGAAAAGTAGAGAGAGAAAGTAAAATTAGATTAATGAAAGTTGTTAATGAATGAACCACCAACCCCTCCTAACATGCTAGGAGGGGTATATATATAGCCCACCCTACATGTGGGCTATATGGACTATACACTTACAAAGTGGATCACGAGCCCATTACATAATTATCATTGGAGCGACCGATCCTTCATAAATACGTAAAAACGTATTTCCAACACCGGTTCACTTTGTTACTTTAGTGATTTTTCATTGACACCTTGTGCTTAAACATGATTTCACTAATAGTTGTCCTTTCCTTAACTTGGGTTAAGCAAAGTCTATTCATTGTCATAAGTGTAGGGGAAGTTTTTATACTTCCATGCTCTTAAACATTAAGGACAATGTTTAGCTTAAGTGTAGGGGGGTCTTCTATCGAAGTGACCTTACCTAGAACTTGTCATTGTCTTGCATGATAACATGGAAAATTGAATTTTCAACATTTTTCAAATTTTTGATCTACTTTGGCCACCAAAAATATGCATTCATAATTTTTGCATCAATCATTTTTCATAACACATTTGCATTGTATATATTTCTTCTTTTATTTTTCATCAAAAATATATAAAAGGAAAATATAATAAAAACATGGTTTTAACAAGTTTAGACTTCTTTGACATATTAGGCCCGCCATGGATATTTTGACTCAACCCGAGTTTACTTATTTTAGCATTCTCTAGCTAGTATCCTTAACCATGTAGTCCTTCATTGGTCTATTAGGCTAAGCATCCACCAATCTCATTATTTGAGATTTTAAATTTGTGGAGAATGGGAAATGATAGAGTTGAAGCAAGTGTAAAAGGGCTAGATAGACTTCATGGCAATTACTTGTGGCAAAACCCTTCTCTTCTTTATCTCTACTTTCTTCGCATGTATATAATTGTTAATAAATAATCAAGTACGGTTTTAATTGGTTTGTAATCTCTTATGCATTTTTGACTAATCATTCATGGTTGATATGAGTACGTCTTATGATTCTAAGTTAGCACGTTTTATGTGTACTAGACTTATGTCATGCTCCATACTTAGCGGGTGTTTTTCCTTTTCTTCTTTGCAAATTTCTTTGTGAGGAATAAAGAAAAATAAGAGCGGCTTATGAAAAAAAATGAGTGGCTAGAAAAAAAAGAAGAAAAGAAAAAAAAAGAAAAAAAAAATAAATAAATAATGCAAGACTCCCAAGAGGGGCAGTGTGGTGTTAATTATAGTGACTATTGAGTTCCAATATTACCTTGACGGGTTGCGGGGATTCAATAGATTGCTCCAATCCAATATTGCCTTGACGGGTTGCGGGGTTGAAGATCCAAAGTCTCAAAAAAGATGGCGGATGTAAATTATTGCGTGAGTTTTATTTTTCTTTCCTTAGCGAGTGTGTAGCTACTTATGAAAGCATGACATGAGGATTTTACACATAAGGCGAATGACTTATTACTCTTAAAACGGACTTATATTAATTGTGAGCGGTTTTTCAAGTAATGGATGAGATGATTACTTAGGATTAAAACCGTGCTTCCTTATTTTTGGATTTTACACTTCTTATACTTCCCACTTGAATAATGACAAATTTGCCCACAAGCAATTTGCTCAAATAATAACCGGTTCCACATTTAATTGTCATGAATAATTTGATGCACTTTTTACTTGTGAATGCAATGATCCCATTTTTAAGCTTGGTATGGGGAAAGTGAAACTTGAGGGTGATAAATGTCCATGGTACCCAAGCCCTAATCTAAGCCATTGAATTCTTTATGAGTTATTTCCATCAAAACCATTTCAAGAAAAATCAAAAAGATATAGATAGAATTGTATTTTGTTCATTGCATTATTAAAAGTCAAAATCATGCATCATTTAGTTTAGAGTAGTGTAGATGCATCTCATATGGCCAAGGTGGATTAATTATGAGGGAAATGTAAATTTGAGCTTTAATATATAATATTGCATGAGGACATGACAATGTTCAAGTGTAGGGGATTTTGATATGAGCTTAAACTCATATCCTTTTATCAACAAATAACCCTAAAACATGAAGCAAAATACCAATTTATCTTGCAAAAAATAGTGTTATGTGGTATGTTTGTGTTTGTGTACACTTGTGTAGGTAAAAGGATACATTTTCAAGCAAACAAAGAAAAATCAAGCTCAAATGGATGAAAAAGACAAAGAAGGATCAAAAGTGACAAGACTTTGAAGTACAAGGACCTATCTTGACAAGTTGTCAAAGTTGAAGGACTAAAAGTGCAAATATTGTGAAAGTCAAGATTCAAGTCAAACTTGATCAACTCTCAAGTCAACTCAGTCAAAGGACCATTTTGTTCAAGAATGAAAGTTGAAGGACCAAATATGACAAAAGAATGAAGCTCCTAGCTCAAAACAACAATCTGCTAAATCAAGGGACTAATTCTGCCAACATTTGAAAGTTATTCAAAGTTTAATCCATGTGAAATCATTTCAGCCAATAAGAGAAGAGTAAATAAGTCACACGGATTGAACATTTAATTCCCACTCAGCCGTCATGCATTTAATACCCAATCTTAACAGTATGATCCGTGTGATAAATTTTTGACCATTCAATGGATGACACGTGGCATCTTCTTCATCCAAAATATTTGCCAGGATCGCATTTGAGCTACAAGCCATTTCATGAAAAGATTTCAACACCAAAATTGATCATTTTGAAGAGACGAACACAATGGTGCAAATCAATTAACATGAAATCAATTATTGAAGAAAAACCCAAATCCTTTTTCATACCTGCAAATGCAATTATGCAGAATTGTCCACGTGGAAAGCTGGGATTGGTCCTGACACGTCACCAACCCCAACAAACTCTTCCTTCATGCCTATAAATAGATGGATAGGACTTCATTTGTAGGTGTAGCTTAATTTTGTAAAAACACATAGTTCTTTAAATTCCTTTCCCTTTCCACCATTTTTACCCTAGCTACTCAAGAGTCTGACAAACTCTTGAGTTAGTTAGTTAGTTACTTACCTTCCAACAACTTTGTAACCGTTTTTCATTGAATAAAATTCAAATCTTCCATTTCCCGCCAAAACTGTTCTTGATATTACTGTTCATTACCTGCTGATCTTGGATACTTGAGTTGCTGTTTTGTGTTTGTTATGATCATAGATTGATCATAACTGATGTGACACCCTAGAACCGAGGTCATTAACGTTACCCTAAATTACGCTAAGTTTTGAAATTTTTAATAAATTTTAATTTCTATATATATAAGTATATTGGTTAAAGCCGATGTTCGAGGTTATAATTTTTACGTTTGACGATTCAAGAAGGACGATGACGATTACGATCCCGAGGGATGCCCAAATTTCTATAATTATTAACGATTTATCGATAATGTAATTTTTCGAGAATTTTACTTACGGTTCGTGTTAAGTTGAGTCGGGTGAGTTTTATAGCCTTCCGAGTACATTTAAAGTATCCCAAAAATATTTTGGAGTGTTCGGGATGATTTCCGACTCCCGTAAAATTTTCAAAATTGACTAGTGAGTCGAACCCGCAAAGTTTTAATGGCGTTTTTACTTAAGGCCAAAAGAAACCTTTAATTGCATTTTGGTACCTCCCAATACCACAAAAAGGCATAAACACAAAACACACAAACACATTTAACAAAAACAAATCAAACACACTCTCTTTCTCTCCCTCTAGCCGACGGCTAAACACCAAACACCACCATCCCACCATTTTTTTCTTGAGTTTTCACAAAATCTAACTTAAGACCACCTCCTAGAATCCATTTGTGAGTGTTAATCCATGGTTTAATTAAACATGCATTAACAAAAATTTTCCAAAAATTTTCAAGAACATTCAAATTCGTTTTTGAGGCTAATTGTGTGGATGCATGTTAAATTCATGTATAATGGAAGTATAATCACCAATAAAACCCACCAAAATTAATTTGGTTGTGGTGATTTGGTCACCCAAACCCCACGGCACAAGGGGGTGTTTGGGGAGCCATGGTGGTTGATGATTTTGAGTATTATCTTTGTGTTTGGCATTGTGTTTAGTGATGTTTTAAATAGGTTTAAGTGGTTGCATGTTTGTTTTTAGATGTTAGGATTATGAGGTTGATTGATCAATAGGGGTTAGGACTGAAATTTGTGTTTGGTTGTGATTAGGTAAGCTTAGGATGATGCCTAGTAGTGATTAGTAGGTTTGGAATCGAGTTTAAGCATGATTTTGGTATAGTCAAATTTAGGCAGAATGTTTGAGGCCTTTTCATAAAAATTATTTTTCCTACAGGTCTTGAAAACTAAATGTAGTTATAGAGGGTCTTCTTATCTTTAATTTGGTATAAGGTAGAGCCCGTGACTCAAAACGAGCTAAAAGTTATGAGGTTTTAAAGATCGAGTACCGGGAGACGAGAACTTTCATAATCCGAATTTATGTATAGTTTTAGTCAAATCCCGAGGACCACAAGTATGAATTGGTAAATGGTCAAGGGTCAAATTTTGGTCACAAACCTGTGTAATTGAGTCTATAAGTTGACTTAGGAGTCAAAGAAGTCAAAGGTGCATTTCATATAGGTCAAAGAGGTCAAAGTTGGTCGAAGTACAATTTCAGCCCGGAAAATGTAGTTTTTGGAAAAGCGTCGAGTAACAGGTCGTAGAAGTAAAAACTTTTATTGGGATTAAAAATGTGTTATCTACAGGTCTTAAAGGATTTTTGAGAATTTTGTCAAATTTTATAAGAATGGTTAAGTAGAGTAAAACAGCCCGTACTTTCGGTGAGTACCGGCAAAAATGGATAAAAATGGATAACGTAAATAATAAAAACGAATGATGTGAAATGAGTGATGCTTGTTGTTTTGTTTTGGCGTGAGTTATAATTGTCCTAAGTGACTAGTATCTATGTATTTTATACAGTACCGTAAGGTATTTAAAAATGAGATTACTCATTACGCGTTATTTGTTGATAGGTGTTGATTTACCCGGGCATCCGTATCATCGTCAGTGATCATCTCTCGAACTACCGACTACTTAATATATAAGGTGTGAATTTATAGCCTCGCTTATATTTATTTCAAACTGTTTTACCCGCGAGGGAAATGCATGCTAGTTTTTAAAAGGAACGTATATCATGAATGATTGTTAGACTCGAATGTTGCCTTAGAAATTGTGTTGAGTACCAAGTTGCAAAAGACCCTAAATTCATGAACTATTAACTATTGTCCTGCCCTCGAGTAGGGGGAAATAGCCGCTTATACAATTTGTAGTACTACGGGGCTAACGACCCAATGCTAGCCGAGAAGCTGTACGTTGAGTAAGTTCTGCGGTAGATTATCTTGTATGAGAGATAAGGTATAATTGCAACTGATGCCTTTAGAAGGGGCACTGGTTTCATCTGAATCACGCCGGTAATTATTACGCGGGTGATTGAGTTAACGGATTAGTGTCATGAGCTTAAACACAATTGTCAGTATCCTGAATATAGATTGTTTGATCGACAAGTCTATGAATGATCACGAATGGTTTTTATTTTATATACGTTCAAATGAATTGTAAAACCTATGAATTCCACTCAACGTTTTCGTTGACCAAAATTTTGGCATGTGTTTCAGGTAACCGCTGAAGTGTAGAATGGAGCATGCATGGGATGGATGTTGTGTGTATGGCTTGGAGTCTGCTTGTTTTTCCTCCCTTTTCTACTTAAACATTTTAAATTTTAATGTTATGTTGTTGTAAAACTGAAATTCTTGGGTTGAGATTCATGGGGACCGAAAACGCAAAAATCTGTTGTATCAAGTGGGGTTGGAAAAACCGTGGACATGTATCATCTAACAATTTTTAATTTCAAGTTTTAAGTTGACGTCTTTTTAGCGTCGTTTGATATATCTTGTGTGCAATGAATACTGTGTAGCACCCAATGTTGTAGTTCCGCTGCGCATAGCATTTGTGGGGGTGTTACAGATTGGTATCAGAGCCATGAGTTATAGAGAACTAGGTCGTTTTTGAAAATCCTAAACTATAACTTTTGGTGTCGTAAGAAATGGTCCAAGCACACACAACTATCCTGCATGGCTCCGGTAAGATTTATTTTTGTATTCATAGCATTTGACGTATACTTTTGAGTTGAAGTATATATGTGGGTAATTATTACGTAAGTATGGAAATTACTATATGTAGACGTTGAGATTATACGTGGAATATCCGACATCGTAATTTTTGTATTAATCATGCATGAGCATAATATTATTACATTTTTGGGCATATGTACCACCTTTGCATTGCATTTGCATGCATGTATTTATAACTATTGTATAATTACTTATGTACCCTCCGAAATTCGCTGTTATTGCAGGAATGGCCGAGGTACCGCCTAATGATAATGGAAACGATTACGTCGTAGGTCACGAAGGGGGACCGTTTCCTCCGAACCCGCCGGATAATGATAATGGATGGATCGCTCCAGAAGAGGAAATAGGGCCGGAAAATGACAATGACGAAAGCGAGGTGGACAATTTTAGCATCAGTAGTGACGAGAGTGAGGATTCTGAGGAAGAGCCCGAGGAGCTAATGGATGATGGCATTCCCGAGAATGCTGTAGGCTAGACCGAACCTGATTTGTTTCAATCTCCGAATTCGCCGAAGGGTTATGAAGTACCACCAACCGGTCGATATGAGAAGCAACCCTTTAATCGCCCGATGGACAATTGTAAGGACTATTTGAGAACAGTGTCAGGATTTGTTAGAGTAAGTAATGGGAGCGGTGGAGAGTCCAGCAAATCATCCAAGTCGCCATCGATTCATGAGAATATTGGAAGGGTCTACTTTCCGAGACCAAGACACTACTGGGATCCCGCAGGTCGTTTGAGGAGGATGGAGAGGTTGATGTATGAGCGGTTTGTAGTTGAGACCAGGGTAATTAAGAGGTTTGATAAGAATGAAAGGGAACACCAAAGACTGTTGGAAAGGACTGCAAGAGTTGAGTATGATGGAAATGTAAACAAAAGCGACATCGTCTAAGATCGATGATTGCGAATTTGAGCGCTAGTCTTGACCGTGTTAGGGAAGATCAAGTGAGGTTGTCAAGGATGCAGAGTTGGGAGCATCGAGTGAGAGCATCATTGCCCCCAGATTGGAGATTCGTGGACGATTTGGAGATGGAGGCTAATGACTTCATGATTCAGCCGCCTACTAGAGGTGCTTGTATTACGGTGGGAAATCAGGTAGCGATTGAGTGTGGGTCTACATCAGGGACGAAAAAGGAGACGGAATGTGGGCCGGATGATAAAGGAAAGAGAAAAATGGATGATGTGGATGAGGACGATAGTGATGAGGAACCCGAGGAAGATGATGACGAACCGCCATCCAAGAGGCCGTGTGGATCACCACATGCCTAGTTGCTTGTTTTGTATTTTTCTTTGATCATTGTAATAGAACCGTTTTAGACTTTTGTATGATGGCATTATGACGAGAAACTTGAGGACTTAAGTTTTGTGGTGAACGATTGTAGTGGCAATACTTGTCACAATTTTGGTTAATTATCAATACAATCCATGTTACCTTTCATGATCTGTGATATGTCTTAAATTTGGTCTTTTGTGATGTGAATTGATGAATATTAGTAACTCTGTAGTGATGTGTCGTTGTAGGTATATTATGTCTCGGAAACTTGATGTGTATACTTACATTGTTTTTCTATTTTCCCTGTCTTGCAGAAAGAGATATTCGATAACACCATGCCTCCAAAGTTGACCGCCGATCGTGTAAACACAATGATTCAGGAAGCTATAGCAAATGCGCTGGAAGTGGACCGAGCCGGGAGAAATCAGGATCAGGGAAGGAACGCGGGGAGACAGCAAGCCCCGAGAGTGTGTACCTATTCTAGTTTTATGAAATGCGGTCCCACGCAATTTCGTGGAACGGGTGGAGCTTTAGAACTTAGACGATGGTTGGAAAAGGTTGAAAGTACTTTCGAAATCAGCGGTTGTGCAGAAGCGGACAAGGTGAAGTTTGCAGCTGCTACGTTTCTTGATGATGCGCTAAGTTGGTGGAATACCCAGGTAGCCACGGTTGGATTGGCTGTAGCGAATGCAAGGACGTGGAATGCGACAAAAGCTCTGTTGACTAAGAAGTTTTGCCCGGAGGAGGAATTGGGGCAATTGGAGGATGAGTTGAGGCACTTGACCTTGAAGAACAATGATATCGCTGCCTACACCAGGAGGTTTAATGAATTAAGCCTTTTGTGTCCAGATGTTTTTGCCAATGATGCCAAGAAGATGAAACAGTACATTAAGGGTTTATCTAGCAATATCAAAGGTGAAACAACTTCGTCAAAACCTGGATCGTTTGATGAAGCGGTCCAGATGGCTCACGCATTGATGGACGTCAAGCTCCAGGACAAGCAGAACTCCATTGCTGAAGGCAACAAGAGGAAATGGGAAGCGGCACAAAGCAACCAACCCCAGGGCCAGAACCGAGGTGGAAATCGAAACAACCATGGTCAAAACCGCAATCAGCAGTTTAACCAAAGAAGGAACGAAGGGATGAGGGCAGTGACGAACCCTAGAGGAGTAAAAGTGAATCCCCATTGTGGTAGGTGCAATTTGTACCATGTTGGGAATTGCCCGCCTGCATGCGGCAAGTGTGGGAAAGCAGGTCATAGGACATCTGGTTGTCGAACGGGAGGAGTAGCCACTGGGGCGAATGCTATTAGGATGAGAGGATGTTATGGATGTGGAGAGAGAGGTCATGTGCAAGTGAATTGCCCGAAGGCAGGAAACAAGCGGGGAGGTAACAATGCGGCTGCTGTATATCAAGTGGGAACGGCTGATAAACCACAGGGTCCTAATGTGGTTACAGGTACGTTTCTGCTAGACGCTTGTTATGCTAGTATTTTGTTTGATTCTGGCTCCGACAAGAGTTTTGTAGATGTTAAATTTAGTCGTCATATCGATAGAAAACCGGTGTTGTTAGCGACTAGTTATAACGTTGAGTTAGCCGATGAAAAAATTGTTAGTACGAATTCTATACTGAAAGGGTGTACCTTGAAGTTAGGAAATTACGCTTTTAAAATCGACTTGATGCCTATAGAGCTAGGATCGTTTGACGTGATTGTGGGAATGGATTGGCTAATGGCGCACAGTGCTATGATCGTCTGTGGCGAGAGATTAGTTCAGATTCCGTTGAGGAATAAAGTTTTGACGATAAAGGGAGACGAATGCACTTCTCGTTTGAAAATGATTTCCTGTTTGAAAATGATGAAGTATGTAGAGAGCGGATGCGATGTGTTTTTGGCACAAGTTTCGAGTGATGGTGATTTAGAGGCGAGGATTGAAGAGGTACCTGTTATCTGCGATTATCCGGAAGTTTTTCCAGACGAGTTGCCGGGTTTACCGCCTGCCCGTGAGGTCGAGTTTCGAATTGATTTGGTGCCAAGAGCTGCGCCGGTTGCGCGTGCACCTTATCGCTTAGCACCATCCGAGTTAAAGGAATTATCGGATCAACTGAAGGAATTGATGGAGAAGGGATTTATTAGGCCGAGCTCATCACCTTGGGGAGCGCCAGTGTTGTTCGTGAAGAAGAAAGATGGTTCATTTCGGATGTGTATTGACTATAGGGAACTCAATAAGCTGACGGTTAAGAATCGGTACCCATTGCCGAGGATTGACGATTTGTTTGATCAATTGCAAGGTTCCAGTGTATACTCAAAGATCGATTTACGATCAGGGTATCATCAACTGCGTGTAAGAGAGGAGGATACTCCTGTAACTGCCTTTCGTACGCGGTATGGACACTTTGAATTTCGAGTGATGCCGTTTGGGTTGACAAACGCGCCTGCTGTATTCATGGACCTCATGAATCGCGTGTGCAAGCTATATCTAGATAAGTTTGTTATTGTTTTCATCGATGATATACTTATTTACTCTAAGAGTAAGGAGGAGCACGAGAAGCACCTGAGGAAGATTTTGGAGTTGTTAAGGAAGGAGAAGCTGTATGCGAAATTCTCGAAGTGTGAGTTTTGGTTAGAATCAGTGCAGTTCTTAGGTCGCGTGATTGATAGTAAGGGAGTTCGTGTGGATCCTGCCAAGGTCGAAGCGATCAGGGAATGGTCGGCACCGACAACGCCGACTGAAGTTCGACAATTCCTTGGTTTAGCTGGGTATTATCGAAGGTTCATTGAAGGATTTTCATTGATTGCAAAACCATTGACAAGGCTTACCGAAAAGAATAGGGTGTATGAATGGGGAATTGAGGAAGAACTTGCTTTCAAAACGCTCAAGGATAAGTTATGTTCCGCACCGATATTGTCATTGCCTGAAGGAACCGAAGACTTCGTAGTGTATTGTGATGCGTCTCGTAAGGGTTATGGAGCGGTATTGATGCAACGTGAAAAGGTGATAGCTTACGCGTCGAGGCAACTGAGAAAGAATGAGGAGAACTACACGACGCACGATTTGGAATTAGGAGCTGTAGTTTTTGCGTTGAAGTTGTGGAGACATTATTTGTATGGGACGAAGTGTGTTGTATTCACTGACCACAAGAGTTTGCAACACATTTTAGATCAAAAGGAGTTGAATATGCGACAGAGACGATGGGTTGAACTACTGAGTGATTATGACTGCGAAATTCACTACCACCCTGGCAAGGCGAATGTTGTAGCGGATGCACTGAGTAGGAAGGAACGGGAGAAACCTTTGAGGGTCAGAGCTTTAGTGATGACTGAGAGCGTTGACTTAACCGATACTATACTGAAGGCTCAAGAGAGGGGACTAATGAAAGGGAATGTTGAAGCTGAGAATTTGGGACGAATGTTGAAACCTCTTTTCGTGATTAGGTCAGACGGACTGAGATATTTTGAGAATCGGATTTGGTTACCATTGTGTTCATCTGAGGAAGGAAAGCCTGGAGTTCGAGAATTGGTTATGAACGAGTCGCATAAGTCGAAGTATTCGATACATCCTGGATCGGATAAAATGTATCACGACCTGAAGAAAGTTTATTGGTGGCCGAATATGAAGGCGGATATTGCTCGTTACGTTAGTAAGTGTTTGACTTGCGCGAAGGTTCAAGCAGAACATAAGAAACCATCTGGATTGTTGGTACAACCAGAGATCCCAGAATGGAAATGGGAGAAAATCGCTATGGATTTCGTGACGGGTTTACCTAGAACTCCTAGTGGATGTGATATGATATGGGTGATAGTGGATAGATTAACGAAATCTGCTCATTTCTTACCTATGAAGAAGACGGACAGCATGGAAAAGCTCGCCACTGTGTACGTGAAAGAGATCGTCTGTAGACATGGAGTGCCGTTATCGATCATTTCGGATCGCGATAGTAGATTTACATCGGAATTTTGGAAATCGCTTCAACGTGCGATGGGCACTGAATTGAGTTTAAGCACGGCTTATCACCCGGAAACTGACGGTCAGAGTGAACGAACTATTCAGACGATGGAGGACATGCTCCGAGCATGCGTGATTGATTTTGGAGGAAGTTGGGAACGCCACTTGCCTCTGGTGGAGTTTTCGTATAATAATAGTTATCATGCGAGTATCAAGGCAGCACCGTTCGAAGCATTGTATGGAAGGAAGTGTAGATCGCCTGTGTGTTGGAGTGAAGTAGGAGAAAGTCAATTGACTGGACCCGAAATGGTTTTAGAAACGACAGAGAAGATTGTGCAAATCAAGAACCGACTACTTGCTGCGAGAAGCCGACAGAAGAGTTATGCCGATAACCGAAGGAAACCGTTGGAGTTTGAAGTTGGAGATATGGTTATGCTCAAGGTATCGCCGTGGAAGGGTGTAATTCGTTTTGGGAAGAAAGGAAAGTTGAGTCCGAGGTATATTGGACCGTTTAAGATCGTTGAACGAATTGGGCCAGTAGCGTACAAATTAGAATTGCCGAGCGAACTTAGTGCTATTCACGACACGTTTCACGTATCGAACCTGAAGAAGAGTTTGGCGGATAAGGAATTGGTGATTCCTTTGGACGAGATTCGACTGGACGACAAAATGCACTTTGTGGAAGAACCTGTGGAAATTATGGACCGAGAGGTCAAGAGGCTGAAGCGTAGTAGGATTCCTATTGTGAAAGTCCGATGGAATTCTAAGCGTGGACCGGAATACACTTGGGAACGTGAGGACTTTTTCAAGGAAAGGTATCCTCATCTGTTCCAGCAGAACGAAATGTGAGTACAAGAAGAGGCGAGCGCCGGGACGTCGCTCTCTTTAAGGAGGGGTGGATGTGACACCCTAGAACCGAGGTCATTAATGTTACCCTAAATTACGCTAATTTTTGAAATTTTTAATAAATTTTAATTTCTATATATATAAGTATATTGGTTAAAGCCGATGTTCGAGGTTATAATTTTTACGTTTGACGATTCAAAAAGGACGATGACGATTACGATCCCGAGGGATGCCCAAATTTCTATAATTATTGACGATTTATCGATAATGTAATTTTTCGAGAATTTTACTTACGGTTCGTGTTAAGTTGAGTCGGGTGAGTTTTATAGCCTTCCGAGTACATTTAAAGTATCCCAAAAATATTTTGGAGTGTTCGGGATGATTTCCGACTCCCGTAAAATTTTCAAAATTGACTAGTGAGTCGAACCCACAAAGTTTTAATGGCGTTTTTACTTAAGGCCAAAAGAAACCTTTAATTGCATTTTGGTCCCTCCCAATACCACAAAAAGGCATAAACACAAAACACACAAACACATTTAACAAAAACAAATCAAACACACTCTCTTTCTCTCCCTCTAGCCGACGGCTAAACACCAAACACCACCATCCCACCATTTTTTTCTTGAGTTTTCACAAAATCTAACTTAAGACCACCTCCTAGAATCCATTGGTGAGTGTTAATCCATGGTTTAATTAAACATGCATTAACAAAAATTTTCCAAAAATTTTCAAGAACATTCAAATTCGTTTTTGAGGCTAATTGTGTGGATGCATGTTAAATTCATGTATAATGGAAGAATAATCACCAATAAAACCCACCCAAATTAATTTGGTTGTGGTGATTTGGTCACCCAAACCCCACGGCACAAGGGGGTGTTTGGGGAGCCATGGTGGTTGATGATTTTGAGTATTATCTTTGTGTTTGGCATTGTGTTTAGTGATGTTTTAAATAGGTTTAAGTGGTTGCATGTTTGTTTTTAGATGTTAGGATTATGAGGTTGATTGATCAATAGGGGTTAGGACTTAAATTTGTGTTTGGTTGTGATTAGGGAAGCTTAGGATGATGCCTAGTAGTGATTAGTAGGTTTGGAATCGAGTTTAAGCATGATTTTGGTATAGTCAAATTTAGGCAGAAAGTTTGAGGCCTTTTCATAAAAATTATTTTTCCTACAGGTCTTGAAAACTAAATGTAGTTATAGAGGGTCTTCTTATCTTTAATTTGGTATAAGGTAGAGCCCGTGACTCAAAACGAGCTAAAAGTTATGAGGTTTTAAAGATCGAGTACCGGGAGACGAGAACTTTCATAATCCGAATTTATGTATAGTTTTAGTCAAATCCCGAGGACCACAAGTATGAATTGGTAAATGGTCAAGGGTCAAATTTTGGTCACAAACCTGTGTAATTGAGTCTATAAGTTGACTTAGGAGTCAAAGAAATCAAAGGTGCATTTCATATAGGTCAAAGAGGTCAAAGTTGGTCGAAGTACAATTTCAGCCCGGAAAATGTAGTTTTTGGAAAAGCATCGAGTAACGGGTCGTAGAAGTAAAAACTTTTATTGGGATTAAAAATGTGTTATCTACATGTCTTATAGGATTTTTGAGAATTTTGTCAAATTTTATAAGAATGGTTAAGTAGAGTAAAACAGCCCGTACTTTCGGTGAGTACCGGCAAAAATGGATAAAAATAGATAACGTAAATAATAAAAACGAATGATGTGAAATGAGTGATGGTTGTTGTTTTGTTTTGGCGTGAGTTATAATTTTCCTAAGTGACTAGTATCTATGTATTTTATACAGTACCGTAAGGTATTTAAAAATGAGATTACTCATTACGCGTTATTTGTTGATAGGTGTTGATTTACCCGGGCATCCGTATCATCGTCAGTGATCATCTCTCGAACTACCGACTACTTAATATATAAGGTGTGAATTTATAGCCTCGCTTATATTTATTTCAAACTGTTTTACCCGCGAGGGAAATGCATGCTAGTTTTTAAAAGGAACGTATATCATGAATGATTGTTAGACCCGAATGTTGCCTTAGAAATTGTGTTGAGTACCAAGTTGCAAAAGACCCTAAATTCATGAACTATTAACTATTGTCCTGCCCTCGAGTAGGGGGAAATAGCCGCTTATACAATTTGTAGTACTACGGGGCTAACGACCCAATGCTAGCCGAGAAGCTGTACGTTGAGTAAGTTCTGCGGTAGATTATCTTGTATGAGAGATAAGGTATAATTGCAACTGATGCCTTTAGAAGGGGCACTGGTTTCATCTGAATCACGCCGGTAATTATTACGCGGGTGATTGAGTTAACGGATTAGTGTCATGAGCTTAAACACAATTGTCAGTATCCTGAATATAGATTGTTTGATCGACAAGTCTATGAATGATCACGAATGGTTTTTATTTTATATACGTTCAAATGAATTGTAAAACCTATGAATTCCACTCAACGTTTTCGTTGACCAAAATTTTGGCATGTGTTTCAGGTAACCGCTGAAGTGTAGAATGGAGCATGCATGGGATGGATTTTGTGTGTATGGCTTGGAGTCTGCTTGTTTTTCCTCCCTTTTCTACTTAAACATTTTAAATTTTAATGTTATGTTGTTGTAAAACTGAAATTCTTGGGTTGAGATTCATGGGGACCGAAAACGCGAAACTCTGTTGTATCAAGTGGGGTTGGAAAAACCGTGGACATGTATCATCTAACAATTTTTAATTTCAAGTTTTAAGTTGACGTCTTTTTAGCGTCATTTGATATATCTTGTGTGCAATGAATACTGTGTAGCACCCAATGTTGTAGTTCCGCTGCGCATAGCATTTGTGGGGGTGTTACAACTGACCTTGAAGGAGTTTGTTAGCTGTTTGAGAAGAATTCAGTTCATTCCATTGATTTTTGAAGATTTCAAGCAGTATGATGATGACTGTTGATTTGTTAGCTGTTCTTGTTGATTGATTGTGTCCTAGTGATAAGGTGGTGGTTATCACTAGGCTAAGAGAGCTCAGCGCTCATCTTCTTCTCAGTGGTTTACTACAATAGGTTTTAAAGCTCTTGTTTTTATTCCACTGAAAAAGTCATATGCATGATACTTTTCCTAAAGTAATTTTGATGACTGCATGATAAAAGTTGTTTGGAGTTGTTGATTGTTTGATCTTTGTGTGTTTGTAGTTTGATTCTGCTACTTGTTCTTTGATTTGGATTAAGTTCTAGCTTACTGCATTAATTTAGTAATTTTTAGCCTTTTACCTTGATTGTAGTTCTAGTAGTGATAAGAACTTGTTCACTTCTTTCAAACCTTTCATTTTGATCACTGAGTCTAGCTTGCTATAGATTTTCATTCAGTTCCACTTCAAAATCAAATTGTCTTCACAAATTTTCATAAAAACCAGTTAAAGGAGTGTTTGGGATTAGCTTATAAAGAGTTTTCAAGAGTTGAGTTTTGGATTGTTAGAGGTCATTTGCAGTTAATAGGTGGTAATAAAGTTTTTCAAGTCATTTACAAGTCATTAAGATAGTCAAACAGGCAAATGGCATCAAAAATGTTTGGGTCATTCTTAGTCAGATTTGCCATTTAGAAGTTGTCATTTTCATTTGATCAGTACTCACTCATTACTTAATGAAGTTGAACCAAATTTGTTTTCATTCATAGCTTATATCATAGAGATTCAGATTCCAAGAGGATTTTCTACAGTTTACAATAAGCAGTTAGGAATAAGCAAAAAATCAGTTAAGCAAACTTAAGTCAAGTTTCTGTAACTTGAAAGCTGGAAATTTGTATCTCCTTATCCTATTCATTAACATGGCCATTTTTCTATACAAATCCTCTTAAAACATTGAGTTACTTGATTTTTGCAAGTTTCAGCTTTTTGAAAAATAAGCTGGTCAACGCTGGTCAACGATAAGCCCATTTTCAGCTTAATTCAGATTCTCAGCTTATTTCTTGATGAAAAATGTTCTAGTTTGATTTCCCGTTCATTAATTGAGTTGCTTAATCAGTTTCAATCAGAAAATCAAGTTGTGACTGTTTAGTTTTTGCTACAGCTTATTTTGTGCTTATTGATAAGTTCTCATTTGCTTATTTCACAACTTTAGCCAATTTCCTTTTACACACGTAGCTTATTTGGGATTTAAAACATTTTGCAACTTGTTTCATTGAATTTGGTAAAGAAATAAGCTCAAACGAGCTTATTTTCAAGCTTAACCCGTTTTTGGCTTAAATAGTTTTGGAATTTGCACTTTGGTCCCTATTGTTCTAATCAGTGTTTAAACTTGGCTAAACTTCCAAGTTTTTAGGGTTTGCATTTGTTAAGCCCTTGTAGTTTTGGAACTTGCTAATTTCAGTTAACAAGTTGTTAGTTTGTTATATTTTTGGTTAGTTGGTTATAAGTTTTGCATTTTTGATCCTTGTAGTTAACTGTTTTACACTTTTAGTCCCTAGAATTGTTAGAATTTACATTTCAAGCATTTATCTTTCATAGAATTTACATTTTCAGTCCTTTAAGTTTCATATTTTGCATTTTGAATTTTACTTTAATAAAAACTTGGTATTTGCAAATTGTTTTACATATAAGTAGGTAATATTTTTCTGTTTTGCAAGGCTTTGTTGAATTAGCAAATAGAATATCCAAACAAGTTTTAACAACCAAAAACAGTTAAAAACCCGATATTGGTTGGACTTTCCATTAGCAAGAACTGAGAAAAAACGAACTACATTATACTCAATTTCACTAGTCTAATAGTGATATTTTCCAAGATTGCTAAAAAAAGACTAAAAAGATGACGATGCATCATTCGAAGTTTTGTCCACCAGAACGAAAACGTGAATAGGAGGTCGAGTGAGGAGGAATTCAAGAAAATTTAACTTCTCATACACATGAGCAAGTTTAATTTGTTGAAATCGACAACAAGCACACGAGGATCCATGATGCAACACAAAATCGTTTGATGGGGGTATGGCATCAAACTTAGGGTTTGGTGGTGGTGGGGTAATGGGTTTGGGAATGTTTTCACAATGCCTTGTGAGGTTTGGGAAGGTTGAAAGGTCATTGAGTTGAGGGGTATTGAAGGATTGTGGTGGTGGGGGAACATTTTCTTTTGCTCCGGTGATGGGGTTTATGGTATAAGTCTCATTCCAATACTTGATTGGAGAGAAGGTAGGGTTTTTGGGTGGTTTGGACGAAGATGGTTCATTCTTCTTAACCCAAATAGGTCAAACCGAGATTTTTGGTTTCTTTGAAAGCTTGGATGAGGAAGTTTTGGTTGAGTGGGGTTGTGACAAAGAAATGTCAAGGTTAGGAATGTAGGAGTTAGGCATTGTGAGAGTGTGAGAATGAAATCTCAAGGTTGTGTGAGAATGAAATCTCAAGGTTGTGTGAGAATGAAATCTCAAGGTTGGGAAGGTGTGAGAATGAGATCTCAAGGTTGGGGTATAAGTAAAATGTAATCAAGGTAAGAATTTGAATACAAAATGTGAAGTGTCAAGGAATATTTAGCCAAAATGAGTAAACAAGGAATCTTGACAGGGTATAGGGTTTTAAAAGTTTTGACCAAAAATTCGTCAAAGACTGATTTCTGCCCGCGGTACCTTAAAGGGACCGGCGGTTCCTTAGCACATAAGGAACCGCGCGACTTTATTGAGCCGCGTCCAGTGGACATGAAACCATGTTTTTCCAGGTTTTTGGGAAAAACTAAGACTTTTTTAAAAAATTGCAAATCTTGGAATTTCACCTCTATTAGCACCAAATTATGCTAGGGTTGCATAAAGCAACACATTCACAAAAAATGTCTTGACAAAGGGTAACAAAATAATTTAGATATCATTTTGAACCAATTTTAGACAAGTTTTTAGAGGTTGTGATAGATTTAGGTTCAATTTTAATTTCAAATTAAAGTTGATTAATGTGCACATAAGGATAGAAACACACAAAGCTAAATCCATAGATCAACAACATGAAACATTCATGAAGGAAGCAAGTACAATGACAAATAAAACTAACTAATACATAGCTAGCTTAATATTAAATCTAGATAAGTAGTTTTCTTTGGCTTGGTTTTGTTGAAAACTCTTATTAAGAAAACTCCATCATTCATCTCCTAGGAGGAGGCATGGAGAACAAGGCAAGCAAGAACTCTTGCAACTTCCTATGTAGTCCATCCATATCCATCCTAAAGTTATGGATGATGTAGTGTTTGTAAAGACAACATGGACAACTAGGACCATGTGTTTGTTGAAACCCATAGTATGGATCACCCAAAAGGAGGGAAAGTGGAACACCCAAAATTGGAATGTTTGAGTTGGGTGGAGGTGGAGGAGGCATGTTCTCCAAGGGTGATGAGGGTGAGAGTGGAGGCATGTTCCCTAAAGGGGAAATGGGAGAGTGTGGAGGTAAATTCTCCAAGCTTGGTGAAATGGGTGAGTTAAGAGGGGTAAATGGTGAAGTCACCAAGGTGTCATCAAAGTCATTCACAAAAGGAATGCTTTGGATTGGTTGGGGTTGTGTGGTCACATCCAAGGGTGCACTTGGAGTGAAGGGTGAAGAGAGCTCATTCATTCTTGAGTTGAATAAAGAGGAGGTAGAACCAATGGAGTGGTTAGTACCATGGGTGGATGATGTCTTGCATGGAGCAAGAGGTGGGGAAGGTGATGAAGAAATGAGGATAGGAACCATCTCATTCTTAGGTGTGTGGAAAGGTGAGGAGTTAGGTTTGGCTACCTTAATCCTTATTTTGAGTGTTTTCCTTGGGGTGGAGGTCTTGGAAGTGTTTGAGGTTTTGGTACACACCATGGTTGACAAGGGTGGTTTAAGGTTTAGGGGAGGATGTTTTGATTTGTGAAGAACATGACTAACAAGGTGGGTTTAAATGGGTGAGGGGGTGATCCAAACTAGTAATGGTTTAAAATCATGTTAGGTGAATAATGAATTTAGGTGAACTAGTTTAGGAAATGTGTAGTTTATTACTGAAAATCATGCAAGGTTTACATAGATTTAAGAAAACAGTGTAAAGCAAAAGATGCTGTCGTGCACAGTGACCGGCGGTTCCTTATCTAGGACCCACGGTTCCTTATTGATAAGGAACCGCTGGTCGATATTGAACCGCGACCAGAGGTTTCAAAAAATCTTTCATCCTAGTTTTTGTAAAACCCAGATTTTTCCCAAAAGATTCACAAGCCAAAGTTAACTACAGATCATAATCTAAGTAAGCTAACTATCACAAAGATGCACAAAGCTATGTAAATCACAAACATGATGGCATAATTAACATTAAGGATCAAAATAAATAATAATCCAAACATGCAACAAAAGTTAATAAACAACTAAACCAAAGTGTTAATAACCAAATGTTTAACCATCAAATCCAAACTTTGACACAACTTCAAAGTCTTCACCTCCTTTTCTTTCCTAAACCTTTGATCATCTTTCCCAAATACTTGAATCCTTTTCTTGTCTCCACTCGGTGTTCATGTAATTCTCCTCGAGTTCTAAGATTCTCACGATAAAGATGCTCCATATTGAGATCTTCCAGAACATCACTAGAAGGGTGAGGAGGAGGAGCTAAGACTTCAAAATCATCCTCAAATTGATTTGAGGATGGATGGGAGTTACTCGAAGAGTCAAAATGAGAACTAGGACCGACACCATCACCATCACTTGGTGACATATCGGTGTCCTCATCATCCGGCTCTTGATGGTCGGATTTTCTCGAACCACGGTCACTTCTTGGCTTTCGTTCATACGCCTCTTGAATAGGCATCATAACCCGTTGAACCGGATGAAAGCGAGAAAGATCGAGTTGAGGAAAATCTTGACCAACCCTTCTAAAGAGGAGAGTAAGAAGCATAGCATAAGGGAGGTTTGTTTTGGGTTTGGAAAGAGCATAATTTATACGTCGAGCGATGTAATATGCAAGATTGTACTTGGTGGAAGTAAAAAGGCAAAACAACATATGCCCCATGCAAGCCGGGATATGATCTCGGTTCCCACCAAGAGAAAACACATTTTCCCTAAGGATGTTTGCCATTGGAGCATGTAATCCTTAAGGTCGCTTGAGAGCATTTCATACCTATTCACATTTCGCACATTTGTATGAAGGCTTCTCACAACGTTTCCACTACGGTCTTTCGTGATGATTTCAAGGATGAAATTTAGATCAACTTCGGTGGTGTCATTTGGAGGTTTATCGTTAGACTCCAAGAGAGCATCTAGTCTCCACTTATCCGTAAAACGACAAGTGCCTTCAAATGGCACACCAAGAATATCACCAAAGTCATCGAGGGAATATTGAATGATTTGACCATTCAACAAGAAACGAATAAAGATTTGGTCGTTAATTTCAAGCATGGAGTAAGTACTAAAGAACTCAAGAAGAAACAAGGGATAAATTATCTCGTCTATGTAGAGCAAACAATCAAACCCAATAAGCTCGAACGTAGAGTTGATATAATTATCTCCCGTTATTCTTGAATCTACAATCCTACCCTCATGAAAATTACGAGAGGAAAGGGATGGGTAAGAGTTTTGGAGTTGAGGGGAAACAATGGTTTGAGAAATGTCGGGCATATAATCTCTAGTGAATTGATGATCTTTTTGATATTGAGAAGGCATGATTAGTACCTAAATAAACACAAGAAAATATTTCTCCAATCACTCATATGAAAAATAAAATCAAAGGTCAAAAATATGAGAATGTGTTATCAATTTCTTAATAAACATAGGATTGAATCCATATCATTCTCATGTTCACAATGTGTCTATTCCATCATTAACCAAGAACACATGATCCATGTTAGATCAACAATGGATTAGAACATTCGTTTTTTAAAACAAGGTTTTTAGGTAAGCATTAACAATGTCATTACCTACTTGTTCATGGGTTCATCTCAAATCCATCTTTTAATCAAAAATAATTAATCAAAATTCGGATTTGTTCTACAAGTGGGTTTTAGTGAAATCTTAATGAATATCAACCTAAGGAATCATAGTAAAATAACCATGTCAACCCACATTCCTATTAAGGTTTTAATTCAATTTCAATTTTAAAAATACCCAATTATGAAAGGATAAACCCTAGAACAAAATAGATGAAATTGAAAGAAAATACTTACAATTAATTGATGTTAGATGATGGATGAGTGAAACCCACAACTTGGAATCAATTAATTTGAGTGATTGAAGGTTTTTGAAGCTTCAACAAAGGTGGAAAAGGTAAAACCCGTCGGCTGTGTGTTTTTGGGAGAGAGAGATAGTGGTTTGAAAATGAATAAAATAATCAAACTGGCGCTCTGACTCAAAGTTTCTGCCCGCGGTTCCTTATCGATAAGGTACCACGGGTTTGAGCCGCCTAGATAAGGAACCGCCTACAGAGGCAGGTTTTTATCTATGAAAAACGCCAAATTTTGAAAACCAAGTTTTTCTAAAATACTTAAAATTAAATCATGAGCCTTTTAGAATATCATTGGATCATCATAACACTAAGCAATATGTTAGGAACAAAGTATTTAGAAGTTACTCCTGGTCATATAGCAGTTCCTACTGGAGTACTTTATTCCTCCTGGTCGTATGGAAAGTATTAAATATATTGATTATGATGAGAAGGTTAGAAGTTTGTTTAGGAAACTATTAAAGGATATTAATGTATAATACTTAGGCAAGTATTAATTATATTGTAACCACCTAGGACCCCTTGCACTATAAAAGGAGGTCCTAGGATGTAGAGATGAACACACTTCTACACACACACATTCTCTACACATTTATCTCATTGTTTGTTATAGCTTCAAGGTTGTAAAACCCTATCACTATTAAGAGTGGTGGTATTAATATATTGAGGCTTGGATGTTTGGTTATTTCTATTGTACTTCTTATATATAAAGATTGGTTTCCGCAAACTCTTTGTATTGTGATCAAGGCTTCAAAGATCCTTCAAGAAGTGAACCCAACAAGTGGTATCAGAGCCTTGTTGAGAAGCTTTGATTGAGAAGAACAAGATTTCTAGTTAAGGTGTCTCTAAAGAATACATGGCGTGCAGAACTTCAATTCTAGAAAATGAGGTAATTCGTATGACTGAATCTGAAGTTAGAGAATATAATGCTAGACTAAAGAATAAAATGCATGTTTATAATAACTATGACTTGGAAATTAGTTCTGTAGAATCATGTGAACATAAGTATTTAGAACTTCAAAAACAATGTGCTGATCTGAATGCTGAAAATGATAAATATTATCTAGAAGTTCAGTCAAACAAAAGTGCTCTTAAAACATTAGAACAACAGAAGTAATGGTTTCAAAATACTCAATTAGAGTATGAAGTTAAGATTAGGGTATTAAGTATTGACTTAGAAAACACAACTAACTTATTGTCATATTCTGAAAAACTTAATGTTGATTTAAACAAAGAAAAGAAGGAGCTACAAGCTAATCTGGATAGCGCTTTGGCTAGGTTTGATAAATGGACAAGTTCTTCTAAAAACCTAATCAAACTAGTAGATAGCTCCATGTCTGGTAGGACTGAAATTGGTTTAGGGTTTAAAAACTATATTGGGCCAAATGATGTTTTTGACTCCTCTTTGTCTAGTGTGTTTGACACTATCCCTGAAGATGTGGAAGGTAGGCCTGTTTTCAATAGGTATAAACCAGCTGCAGAGATGCATGTTGTTCCTCCACCTCTCACAGGTACACTCGTGCCTACCTTAGACCACTTTTACTTTGATGAATCACAAATGACATATGGTACAAGGTCCACTGGCTCAATTGAAACTAATTTTGTGTCTAATGACTTTGTCTCTTGTAACTCTAATGACAAGTCTTTAGAATCTAATACTAGTGACCTTGACTCTTGTGAATCCGACTCTAGTGCTGAAGCACTTGAGTCTGTGCCTGAACCAGTTATAATTGAACCCATGAATCGTAAATATGCCTCTTGTAAGTCTACCTTAAATGCTAAATCACCTAAGTTCTATCCTCAATCTGCTTGTGCTAAGAATGAAAGTAATAGGAAAGCAGATAATTCTAGGAAAAGCAATACAAGTCCTAGAGGTAATCAAAGAGGTTGGAATGGCATGATGACTCAGAAATTAGGTGATAACTTTGAGTTCAAAAATAAGGCTTGCTATGTGTGTGGTAGTTTTGATCACTTGCAATATACTTGTAAACACAAGAGAAAGATTAATGATCAACAAGACGTTAAACCGGTATGGAGTAACTCAAGACGGGTGAATCACAAGAACTTTGGTAGAGTTTTTCACCCTAATCCTAAAAATAAGATTATTCCACAACCAAGATGTTTTAACAATGTTAAGGGTACACGGGTTGAGTCTGCACGGTCAAAAACAAAGGTTAATATTGTTAAGGCTTTAGCTAGGTGGGTTTGGAAACCTAAACAAGATGGTTTAAAACATGTCTCCAAATCAAATAGTGCATCAAAGACCTTAACAAGATATGACTATGTTGATGTCTTTGGAAGATTCAAGTCTATTTTGGCTTGGGACTTCCATAAGCACTAATCTTTGTTTGGTTTGTGTTTATTTCATTAAGTGTGATTATAAATTACTATGTTTTGTATTTTATATATTTGTGTGAACTAACTTTTTGCAGGAAAAGAGAAGTTTCTTTTTTTAATTTTTTTTTTAATTTTTTATTTTTTTAAATCCTTGATGGTGAATACTTTGCTCCGTTTGAGGGGAGGTTTTAGCCTAAGGGGAGGCTTGTATGTATAAACGTGTATATTCTGGTGTTTTTCGGTCTAATCAATTTTACAGGTTGACATTGGTGCTGGTGGATATGGTTCCTCCTAGTAGAACTAAGTTGCTCCTAGTCGACCAATGGTTCCTCTTGGTTGCACTCATCCTGCTTCTGGTGGACCATTGTTCTTCCTGCTGTTTGACTCATAGTATTTGGATGGTTAAAAAAAAATTTTATAAAAATTTTAAAAAAAAATACTTTTTATATAATATCTGCTTATACTTTAAACAAATGATGGATTTTACACTTGTGCATAATATAATATCTGCTTATTCTTTTCCAAACTGTGGGTTCCTTTTGACTGATTCACACTTGTGCTGGTTTGGAGTTTCATCTGGTGTTGGACCTGTTCCACACAACAAATGGTGCTCAACTCACCATGTCTCACAGACAAGAAAGAGTTGATTCACCATGAGGGTACGGCTCTGGTGTGATTCTCAAATCCGTTGATGGTTGCCAGGTTACCCAAAACTGGATGGTTTTCACTTGCCATGGTCCTAGACTGAAAAGTGGCTAATCCAAGGGGGTATGGCTCTTGGTAAAGATCTTATCAAAACCGTTGATAGCTATAATAGCTTGCTCAAAGCTATAGGGTTTTCAGCTCACCGATGCTTCATTGCTAAGAGTTGGCGAGTCCAGAGGGGTACGGCTTCTGGTAAAGACATATCAAATCCGTTGACGGCTGTGATGGTTTGCCTAAAATCATCAGGGTACCCCCACTCACCATTGATTCACGTTCTAAGAGTTGGGCTGGGTTCTGGTCTCCCAGGGTGATGCTTATTCAACCATAAATACTAGCTAGCCCAAGAGCGAGCAGCTACTTGGTAAAGGCTCATAAAATCTGCTCATGTTGCTTTGAAGATTCAACAAGATGCAGATTTGTTTAAAGCTTTCACGAAGCTTCTAGGTGTTCATTGTTGCAGCGGTCATTATATTCTTTATGCTGATGGTTCTGATGCTGTTGTTTCTTTTGCTGTTACAATCCTTAAGCTATGTTGCACGATTTACCAGGAAACTTGAACTCAACAGGTTAAATTCAAGTTTAGGGGAGGATTATTAGAAACAAAGTATTTAGAAGTTACTCCTGGTCATAGAGCAGTTCCTACTGGAGTACTTTATTCCTCCTGGTCGTATTATAAAGTTGAAAGATGATTATAGAAGATATGATCAAGGAATATTGTAGAAGATAAGTCTTCCTATTCATATGGAAAGTATTAAATATATTGATTATGATGAGAAGGTTAGAAGTTTGTTTAGGAAACTATTAAAGGATATTAATGTATAATACTTAGGCAAGTATTAATTATATTGTAACCACCTAAGACCCCTTGCACTATAAAAGGAGGTCCTAGGGTGTAGAGATGAACACACTTCTACACACACACATTCTCTACACATTTATCTCATTGTTTGTTATAGCTTCAAGGTTGTAAAACCCTATCACTATTAAGAGTGGTCGTATTAATATATTGTGGCTTGGATGTTTGGTTATTTCTATTGTACTTCTTATATATAAAGATTGGTTTCCGCAAACTCTTTGTATTGTGATCAAGGCTTCAAAGATCCTTCAAGAAGTGAACCCAACACAATATGCCTTAACGAAGGATTACGAGTTAAATCAAGATCGAAAAGAACCGAAATGGACAAATGACTACTCATAGCAAAACGAATAAGTGGAGAGAAGACAAGGGAAGTGAATCAAGACTAGGACCAATGCTCAAGGGATTAATGACAATCTTCTAATAGTGGTAACGAAGAGCTTGTGTCATATATAGTGGTTTAAGACGTGCCTTTCCGGCGAAACGTTAAACGGATTTGGTAATGAATAAGCTCAAAGCAATTATTCAAGTATAGACTAAGATCACTTTCAATAATAGTCTTAGTCTAAACCAAAATATGAGCAAGGTATTAATTCACTTTCTCTCCCACAAAGGGCCTACTAACTGTATGGGTGCAAACCATGGAAATCATGCTTGATACTTTAAGCTTCTACTCACTCACTCTACATCACCATAGTGAGTCAAGTATCCAAGCAATGAAGGTTTGAGAGGATAAAGAAAAATAAACACAAACCACAAATAAATGTCAAGGCAAGGATGCTGAGAACAAGCACATAGTCATGTAATGATCAAAAGAATGATCAAAAGGGCGTGTGGAAGAACGAAAGCGTACCTTGGCCACAAGAGCATTCCAATCCATCAATGCAAACCCCAAGAGTGACTATCATGAATACTAAGTCTTCAATGACTAGTATCAATCCCACTCATCATTCAAAGATATTGAAAATCGATGATGATAAGTCTTCTACTAGTGCAAGTAACTCAATCCGCAACCAATTCAATGATTGATCTTCATGAGTACCTACACAAAACAAGATGCAATCTAGTAAATACATTTCAAGATTAGATCTAAGATGTATAAAGGCTACTAATCTAAGTGGGATGCAATATTACCAATTAAAAGACCTATTTTCAAAGGAAAAAATTAATTTTGACCAAAGAGAAACTTTAGTACAACTAGACCTTCTAATTTGAGGAGACAATGGATCAATCCAAGTTTCAAAGTATAATATACTTTAAAGATCTTGAGTGACAATCGCTCTAATACCAATTGTAGAAACTAGAATGGGGGGTGAATAGTTTCTCTTCGATTGGTGACCAAATTAAAATTACTTTCAATTTGGTTTGTATCAAAACTATCTTTTACTTGAGGCTAAGTTGTATAATGATTAGGTTCAATTCAAATGCACTAGCAAAGATAATAGGTAAGTGTAATGATAATGAAATAAGTAAAGAGTAAGGAAGGAGACAACCTAGTGGGAAGACACCAAGATTTATAGTGGTTCGACAACGAGGCTCTATCCTCGTTTCTACTCCACTCCTCGAGTACACCTACTCGAGATTTCCTCTATATCCACAAGCTCCCTTCTCGGCGGAGAAAACCTTACATCTTTGCTTACATTATTTTCCGACACTAAGCTAAATTTTGAGACCTAATCTTTAGCTAGGACCAATCTACACAACGTTGCCTACTTCACAATTTAGCGACACAAGGCAAGATGTCGGGTTCTAATCTTAAGGTAGAACCAATCTTCACGACGTTGCCTACTTCACCATTTTACGACACAAGGCTAGATGTTGAGTTCTAATCGAAAGCTAGAACCAATCTTCACGACTCTTCACTTTGAAGCTAAGTGAGAACTTCACACAACACAACTACTAGTCACTTTATAGTTTAGTGAGAACTCACAAGACACAACCACATCACTTTATAGTTTAGTGAGAACTCCTAATCAAATCTATTACTCAACTAGACTTATCCAAGTACACACATGTAGCTTCGATTTACACAACACAAATCCAAGCAAACACATATGCAATGGATGTACACAACAAATCCAAGTATCCACAAATAACTTGGATGAACACAACTAGTCCAAGTATTCATAAATACATTGGATTGACCTAAAACAAAAAAGGTATCATGATGAATATGACTAGCTCATAGAATCATCTTTATCACAACACTAGTGAGTGAGTGATCTTATCATTGGACAAGGTAAAGGATGGGATCAAGAGGATAATCATATGTAAACATCCTTAACAATTTAAGTGATCATTTACTAATGATTATGCTATAAAAAAAATAGAAAGAGGGCTGAGAAAAACGTCCAAGAGGCTTACTGGAAAATGAGATTTGACCCACTATTTAAAGGAGACAAAGTATAACGGATCTATAACGGCTAGCTGTGCGCGGTACCTTATCTCACCCCGCGGTTCCATATCGCTAAGGAACCGCGTAGGTACTTAAGGTACCGCCACTAGACTACGCTCCATTTTTTGTCTTTTAGTGGGGTGGGAATATCTGAGTTATTTGAAACCTTTAAAGGATATTCTAACTGTGACACCCTAGAACCAAGGTCATTAACGTTACCCTAAATTACGCTAATTTTTGAAATTTTTAATAAATTTTAATTTCTATATATAAGTATATTGGTTAAAGCCGATGTTCGAGGTTATAATTTTTACGATTGACGATTCAAGAAGGACGATGACGATTACGATCCCGATGGATGCCCAAATTTCTATAATTATTGACGATTTATCGATAATGTAATTTTTCGAGAATTTTACTTACGGTTCGTGTTAAGTTGAGTCGGGTGAGTTTTAATAGCCTTCCGAGTACATTTAAAGTATCCCAAAAGTATTTTGGAGTGTTCGGGATGATTTCCGACTCCCGTAAAATTTTCTAAATTGACTAGTGAGTCGATCCCGCAAAGTTTTAGTGACGTTTTTGTTTAAGGCCAAAAGAAATCCAAAAATACCACTTTGGCCCCTCCCATCTCACAAAATGTGACAAACACAAACACACACAACACTTAAACAAAAAAAAATCAAACAACTCTCTCCCTCTCTCTCTAGGCCGACGGCCAAACACCCACACCACCACCATCCACCATTTTTTTTTTGAGTTTTGACAAAATCTAACCTTAGACCACCTTCTAAAATCCATTGGTGAGTGTTAATCCATGGTTATTTCAAACATGCATTAACAAAATTTTTCCAAAAATTTTCAAGATCATTCAAACTCGTTTTTGAGGTCAATTGGATTAATGCATGTTAAATTCATGTTAAATGAGAGCATAATCACTAATCAAACCCACCAAAATTGATTTGGTTGTGGTGATTTGGTCACCCAAACCCCACGGCAAAAGGGGGTGTTTGGGGAGCCATGGTGATTGATGATTTTGAGCATTGGTTTTGTGTTTAGCCTTGTGTTTATTGATGTGTTAAATGGGTACAAGTGTTTGCATGTTTGTTTTTAGATTTTTAGATTATGAGGTTGATGATCAATAGGGGTTAGGGACTGAAATTAGTGTTTGGTTATGATTGGGAATGCTTAGGATGAAGCCTAGTAATGATTAATAGGTTTGGAATCGAGCTTAAGTGTGATTTTGGTATGGTTAAATTTAGGCAGAAAGTTTAAGACCTTTTCATAAAAATAATTTTTCCTACAGGTCTAGATAGCTAAATTTTGTCATAGAAGGTCTTCTTAGCTTTAATTTGGTATAAGGTAGAGCTCGTGACTCAAAACGAGCTAAAAGTTATGAGGTTTTAAAGATCGTGTACCGGGAGACGAGAACTTTCATAATCCGAATTTATGTATAGTTTTAGTCAAATCCCGAGGACCACAAGTATGAATTGGTAAAAGGTCAAGGGTCAAATTTTGGTCACAAACCTGTGTAATTGAGTCTATAAGTGGACTTAGGAGTCAAAGAAGTCAAAGGTGCATTTCAAATAGGTCAAAGAGGTCCATGTTGGTCGAAGTACAATTTCAGCCCGGAAAATGTAGTTTTGGAAAAGCGTTGAGTAACGGGTCGTAGAAGTAAAAACTTTTATTGGGATTAAAAATGTGTTATCTACAGGTCTTATAGTATTTTTGAGAATTTTGTCAAATTTTATAGGAATGGTTAAATATAGTAAAACAGCCCGTACTTTCGGTAAGTACCGGCGAAAATGAATAAAAATGGATAACGTAAATAATAAGAACGAATGGTGTAAAATGAGTGATGCTTGTTGTTTTGTTTTGGCGTGAGTTATAATTGTCCTAAGTGACTAGTATCTATGTATTTTATACAGTACCGTAAGGTATTTAAAATGAGATTACTCATTACGCGTTATCTGTTGATAGGTGTTGATTTACCCGGGCATCCGTATCGTCGCCAGTGATCATCTCTCGAACTACCGACTACTTAATATATAAGGTGTGAATTTATAGCCTCACTTACTATTATTTCAAATTGTTTTACCCGCGAGGGAAATGCATGCTAGTTTTTAAAAGGAACGTATGTCATGAATGATTGTTAGACCCGAATGTTGCCTTAGAAATTGTGTTGAGTACCTAGTTGCAAAAGACCCTAATTTCATGAACTATTAACTATTGTCTTGCCCTCGAGAAGGGGGAAATAGCCGCTTATACAAAGTGATAGTACTATGGGGTTGACTACCCTATCCGAGACGAGGGCTAGTACGTTGATACCCCCTGCGGACGGATAATTTGTGATAAGAGAAAAGGTATAATTGCAACTGATGCCTTATTAGGGGCCATGGTTTCATCTGAGTCACGCTGGTAATTATTACACGGGTGATTGAGTTAACGGTTTAGTGTCATGAGCTTAAACACAATTGTCAGTATCCTGAATATAGATTGTTTGATCGACAAGTCTATGGATGATCACGAATGGTTTTTATTTTATATACGTTCAAAATGAATTGTAAAACCTATAAATTCCACTCAACGTTTTCGTTGACCAAATTTTGGCATGTGTTTCAGGTAACCGCTGAAGTGTAGCATGGAGCGTGCATGGGATGGATGTTGTGTGTATGGCTTGGAGTCTGCTTGTTTTTCCTCCCTTTCCTACTTAAACATTTTTAAATTTTAATGTTATGTTGTTGTGAAACTGAAATTCTTGGGTCGAGATTCATGGGGACCGAAAACGCTAAACTCTGTTGTACCAAGTGGGGTTGGAAAAACCGTGGACATGTATCTTTTAACAATTTTTAATTCAAGTTTTAAGTTGACGTCTTTTTAGAGTCGTTTGATATATCTTGTGTGCAATGATAACTGTGTAGCACCCAATGTTGTAGTTCCGCTGCGCATAGCATTTTGTGGGGGTGTTACAGATTGGTAATCAGAGCCATGAGTTATAGAGAACTAGGTCGTTTTTGAAAATCCTAAACTATAACTTTTGGTGTCGTAAGAAATGGTCCAAGCACACACAACTATCCTGCATGGCTCCGGTAAGATTTATTTTTGTATTCATGGCATTTGACGTATACTTTTGAGTTGAAGTATATATGTGGGTAATTATTACGTAAGTATGGAAATTACTATATGTAGACGTTGAATTATACGTGGAATATCCGACATCGTAATTTTTGTATTAATCATGCATGAGCATCATATTATTACATTTTGGGCATATGTACCACCTTTGCATTGCATTTGCATGCATGTATTTATAAATATTGTATAATTACTTATGTACCCTCCGAAATTCGCTGTTATTGCAGGAATGGCCGAGGTACCGCCTAATGATAATGGAAACGATTACGTCGTAGGTCACGAAGGAGGACCGTTTCCTCCGAACCCGCCGGACAATGATAATGGATGGATCGCTCAAGAAGAGGAAATAGGGCCGGAAAATGACAATGATGAAAGTGAGGTGGACAATTTTAGCATCAGTAGTGACGAGAGTGAGGATTCTGAGGAAGAGCCCGAGGAACTAATGGATGATGGCATTCCCGAGAATGCTGTAGGCCAGACCGAACCTGATTTGTTTCAATCTCCGAATTCGCCAAAGGGTTATGAAGTACCTCCAACCGATCGATATGAGCAACAACCCTTTAATCGCCCGATGGACAATTGCAAGGACTATTTGAGAACAGTGCCAGGATTTGTTCGAGTAAGTAATGGAAGCGACGTAGAGTCCAGCAAATCATCCAAGTCGCAATCGATTCATGAGAATATTGCAAGGGTCTACTTTCCGAGACCAAGACACTACTGGGATCCCGCAGGTCGTTTGAGGAGGATGGAGAGGTTGATGTATGAGCGGTTTGTAGTTGAGACCAGGGTAATTAAGAGGTTTGATAAGAATGAAAGGGAACACCAAAGACTGTTGGAAAGGACTGCAAGAATTGAGTATGATGGAAATGTAAACAAAAGTGATATCAACAGTCTAAGATCGATGGTTGCAAATTTGAGCGCTAGTCTTGACCGTGTTAGGGAAGATCAAGTGAGGTTGTCAAGGATGCAGAGTTGGGAGCATCGAGTGAGAGCATCATTGCCCCCAGATTGGAGATTCGTGGACGATTTGGAGATGGAGGCTAATGACTTCATGGTCCAGCCACCTACCAGAGGTGCTTGTATTACTGTGGGAAGTCAGGTAGCGATTGAGTGTGGGTCTACGTCAGGGACGAAAAAGGAGACTGAATGTGGGCCGAATGACAAAGGAAAGAGAAAAATGGATGATGTGGACGAGGACGATAGCGACGAGGAACCCGAGGAAGATGATGACGAACCGCCATCCAAGAGGCCGTGTGGATCACCACATGCCTAGTTGCTTGTCTTGTATTTTTTCTTTGATCATTGTAATAGAACTGTTTTAGACTTTTGTATGATGGCATTATGACGAAAAACTTGAGGACTTAAGTTTTATGGTGAACGATTGTAGTGGCAATACTTGTCACAATTTTGGTTAATTATCAATACAATCCATGTTACCTTTCATGATCTGTGATATGTCTTAAATTTGATCTTTTGTGATGTGAATTGATGAATATTAGTAACTCTGTAGTGATGTGTCGTTGTATGTATATTATGTCTCGGAAAAGAAATCCATCTTAATCTTGATGTGTATACTTACATTGTTTTTCTATTTTCCCTGTCTTGCAGAAAGAGATATTCGATAACACCATGCCTCCAAAGTTAACCGCCGATCGTGTAAACACAATGATTCAGGAAGCTATAGCAAATGCGCTAGAAGCAGACCGAGCCGGGAGAAATCAGGATCAGGGTAGAAACGCGGGGAGACAGCAAGCCCCGAGAGTGTGTACCTAATCTAGTTTTATGAAATGCGGTCCCACGCAATTTCGTGGAACTGGTGGAGCTCTAGAACTTAGAAGATGGTTGGAAAAGGTTGAAAGTACTTTCGAAATCAGCGGTTGTTCAGAAGCGGACAAGGTGAAGTTTGCGGCTGCTACGTTTCTTGATGATGCGTTAAGTTGGTGGAACACCCAAGTAGCCACTGTTGGATTGGCTGTAGCGAATGCAAGGACATGGACTGCGACAAAAGCTCTGTTGACTAAGAAGTTCTACCCAGAAGAGGAATTGGGTCAATTGGAAGATGAGTTGAGGCACCTGACCTTGAAGAACAATGATATCGCTGCTTACACCAGGAGGTTTAATGAGTTAAGCCTTTTGTGTCCAGACGTTTTTGCCAATGATGCCAAGAAGATGAAACAGTACATCAAAGGTTTATCTAGTAATATCAAGGGTGAGACGACTTCGTCTAAACCTGGGTCGTTTGATGAAGCGGTCCAGATGGCTCACGCATTGATGGACGTCAAGCTCCAGGACAAGCAGAACTTCATCGCTGAAGGGAACAAGAGGAAATGGGAAGCGGCACAAAGCAATCAATCCCAGGGCCAAAACCGAGGTGGAAATCGAAACAACCATGGTCAGAACCGCAATCAGCAGTTTAACCAACGAAGGAATGAAGGGATGAGGGCTGTGACGAACCCCAGAGGAGTAAAAGTGAATCCCCACTGTGGTAGGTGCAATTTGTACCATGTCGGGAATTGCCCGCCTGCATGCGGCAAATGTGGAAAAGCAGGTCACAGGACGTCTGGTTGCCGAGCGGGAGGAGTAGCCACTGGGGCGAATGCTATCAGAATGAGGGGATGTTTTGGATGTGGAGAGAGGGGCCATATGCAAGTGAATTGCCCGAAGGCAGGAAACAAGCGGGGAGGTAACAATGCTGCTGCCGTATATCAAGTAGGGACGGCTGATAAACCACAGGGTCCTAACGTGGTTACCGGTACGTTTTTGCTAGACGCTTGTTATGCTAGTATTTTGTTTGATTCTGGCTCCGACAAGAGTTTTGTAGATGTTAAATTTAGTCGTCATATCGATAGAAAACCGGTGTTGTTAGCGACTAGTTATAACGTTGAGTTAGCCGATGGAAAAATTGTTAGTACAAATTCTATACTGAAAGGGTGTACCTTGAAGTTAGGAAATTACGCTTTTAAAATCGACTTGATGCCTATAGAGCTAGGATCGTTTGACGTGATTGTGGGAATGGATTGGCTAATGGCGCACAGTGCTATGATCGTCTGTGGGTAGAGATTAGTTCAGATTCCGTTGAGGAATAAAGTCTTGACGGTGAAGGGAGACGAATGCACTTCTCGTTTGAAAGTGATTTCCTGTTTGAAAATGATGAAGTATGTAGAGAACGGATGCGATGTGTTTTTGGCACAAGTTTCGAGTGATGGTGATTTAGAGGCGAGGATTGAAGAGGTACCTGTTATCTGCGAATATCCGGAAGTTTTTCCAGACGAGTTGCCGGGTTTACCACCCACCCGTGAGGTCGAGTTTCGAATTGATTTGGTGCCAGGAGCTGCGCCGGTTGCGCGTGCACCTTATCGCTTAGCACCATCCGAGTTAAAGGAGTTATCGGATCAACTGAAGGAATTGATGGACAAGGGATTTATTAGGCCGAGCTCATCACCTTGGGGAGCGCCAGTGTTGTTTGTGAAGAAGAAAGATGGTTCGTTTCGGATGTGTATTGACTATAGGGAACTCAACAAGCTGACGGTTAAGAATCGGTACCCATTGCCGAGGATTGACGATTTGTTTGATCAATTGCAAGGTTCCAGTGTATACTCAAAGATCGATTTAAGATCAGGGTATCATCAACTGCGTGTAAGAGAGGAGGATATTCCTGTAACTGCCTTTCGTACGCGGTATGGACACTTTGAATTTCGAGTGATGCCGTTTGGGTTGACAAACGCGCCTGCTGTATTCATGGACCTCATGAATCGCGTGTGCAAGCCGTATCTAGATAAGTTTGTTATTGTTTTCATCGATGATACACTTATTTACTCTAAGAGTAAGGAGGAGCAAGAGAAGCACCTGAGGAAGATTTTGGAGTTGTTAAAGAAGGAGAAGCTGTATGCGAAATTCTCGAAGTGTGAGTTTTGGTTAGAATCCGTGCAGTTCCTAGGTCACGTGATTGATAGCAAGGGAGTTCGCGTGGATCCTGCCAAGGTCGAAGCGATCAGGGAATGGTCGGCACCGACAACGCCGACTGAAGTTCGACAATTCCTTGGTTTAGCTGGGTATTATCGAAGGTTCATTGAAGGATTTTCGTTGATTGCAAAACCATTGACAAGTCTTACCGAAAAGAATAGGGTGTACGAATGGGGAAATGAGGAAGAACTCGCTTTCAAAACGCTCAAGGACAAGTTATGTTCCGCACCGATATTGTCATTGCCTGAAGTAACCGAAGACTTTGTAGTGTATTGTGATGCATCTCGTAAGGGTTATGGAGCGGTATTGATGCAACGTGAAAAGGTGATAGCTTACGCATCGAGGCAACTGAGGAAGAATGAGGAGAACTACACGACGCACGATTTGGAATTAGGAGCTGTAGTTTTTGCGTTGAAGTTGTGGAGACACTATTTGTATGGGACGAAGTGTGTTGTATTCACTGACCACAAGAGTTTGCAACACATTTTAGATCAAAAGGAGTTGAATATGCGACAGAGACGATAGGTTGAACTACTGAGTGATTACGACTGCGAAATTCGCTACCACCCTGGCAAGGCGAATGTTGTAGCGGATGCACTGAGTAGGAAGGAACGGGAGAAACCTTTGAGGGTCAGAGCTTTGGTGATGACTGAGAGCGTTGACTTAACCGAAACTATACTGAAGGCTCAAGAGAGGGGACTAATGAAAGGGAATGTTGAAGTTGAGAACTTGGGACGAATGTTGAAACCTCTTTTCGTGATTAGGTCAGACGGACTGATATATTTTGAAAATCGGATTTGGTTACCATTGTGTTCATCTGAGGAAGGAAAGCCTGGAGTTCGAGAATTGGTTATGAACGAGTCTCATAAGTCGAAGTATTCGATACATCCTGGATCGGATAAAATGTATCACGACCTGAAGAAAGTTTATTGGTGGCCGAATATGAAGGCGGATATTGCTCGTTACGTTAGTAAGTGTTTGACTTGCGCGAAGGTCCAAGCAGAACATAAGAAACCATCTGGATTGTTGGTACAATCAGAGATCCCGGAATGGAAATGGGAGAAAATCGCTATGGATTTCGTGACGGGTTTACCTAGAACTCCTAGTGGATGTGATATGATATGGGTAATAGTGGATAGGTTAACGAAATCTGCTCATTTCTTACCTATGAAGAAGACGGACAGCATGGAAAAGCTAGCCAGTGTGTACGTGAAAGAGATCGTCTGCAGACATGGAGTGCCGTTATCGATCATTTCGGATCGCGATAGTAGATTTACTTCGGAATTTTGGAAATCGCTTCAACGTGCGATGGGCACTGAATTGAGTTTAAGTACGGCTTATCACCCGGAAACTGACGGCCAGAGTAAACGAACTATTCAGACGATGGAGGACATGCTCCGAGCATGCGTGATTGATTTTGGAGGAAGTTGGGAACGCCACTTGCCTCTGGTGGAGTTTTCGTATAATAATAGTTATCATGCGAGTATCAAGGCAGCACCGTTCGAAGCATTGTATGGAAGGAAGTGTAGATCGCCTGTGTGTTGGAGTGAAGTAGGAGAAAGTCAATTGACTGGACCCGAAATGGTTTTAGAAACGACCGAGAAGATTGTGCAAATCAAGAACCGACTACTTGCTGCGAGAAGCCGACAGAAGAGTTATGCCGATAACAGAAGGAAACCGTTGGAGTTTGAAGTTGGAGATATGGTTATGCTCAAGGTATCGCCGTGGAAGGGTGTAATTCGTTTTGGGAAGAAAGGAAAGTTGAGTCCGAGGTATATTGGACCATTTAAGATCGTTGAACGAATTGGACCAGTAGCGTACAAATTAGAATTGCCGAGCGAGCTTAGTGCTATTCACGACACGTTTCACGTATCGAACCTGAAGAAGAGTTTGGCGGATAAGGAATTGGTGATTCCTTTGGACGAGATTCGACTGGACGACAAAATGCATTTTGTGGAAGAACCTGTGGAAATTATGGACCGAGAGGTCAAGAGGCTGAAGCGTAGTAGAATTCCTATTGTGAAGGTTCGATGGAATTCTAAGCGTGGACCGGAATACACTTGGGAACGTGAGGACTTTTTCAAGGAAAGGTATCCTCATCTGTTCCAGCAGAACGAAATGTGAGTACAAGAAGAGGCGAGCGCCGGGACGTCGCTCTCTTTAAGGAGGGGTGGATGTGACACCCTAGAACCAAGGTCATTAACGTTACCCTAAATTACGCTAATTTTTGAAATTTTTAATAAATTTTAATTTCTATATATAAGTATATTGGTTAAAGCCGATGTTCGAGGTTATAATTTTTACGATTGACGATTCAAGAAGGACGATGACGATTACGATCCCGATGGATGCCCAAATTTCTATAATTATTGACGATTTATCGATAATGTAATTTTTCGAGAATTTTACTTACGGTTCGTGTTAAGTTGAGTCGGGTGAGTTTTAATAGCCTTCCGAGTACATTTAAAGTATCCCAAAAGTATTTTGGAGTGTTCGGGATGATTTCCGACTCCCGTAAAATTTTCTAAATTGACAAGTGAGTCGATCCCGCAAAGTTTTAGTGACGTTTTTGTTTAAGGCCAAAAGAAATCCAAAAATACCACTTTGGCCCCTCCCATCTCACAAAATGTGACAAACACAAACACACACAACACTTAAACAAAAAAAAAATCAAACAACTCTCTCCCTCTCTCTCTAGGCCGACGGCCAAACACCCACACCACCACCATCCACCATTTTTTTTTTGAGTTTTGACAAAATCTAACCTTAGACCACCTTCTAAAATCCATTGGTGAGTGTTAATCCATGGTTATTTCAAACATGCATTAACAAAATTTTTCCAAAAATTTTCAAGATCATTCAAACTCGTTTTTGAGGTCAATTGGATTAATGCATGTTAAATTCATGTTAAATGAGAGCATAATCACTAATCAAACCCACCAAAATTGATTTGGTTGTGGTGATTTGGTCACCCAAACCCCACGGCAAAAGGGGGTGTTTGGGGAGCCATGGTGATTGATGATTTTGAGCATTGGTTTTGTGTTTAGCCTTGTGTTTATTGATGTGTTAAATGGGTACAAGTGTTTGCATGTTTGTTTTTAGTTTTTTAGATTATGAGGTTGATGATCAATAGGGGTTAGGGACTGAAATTAGTGTTTGGTTATGATTGGGAATGCTTAGGATGAAGCCTAGTAATGATTAATAGGTTTGGAATCGAGCTTAAGTGTGATTTTGGTATGGTTAAATTTAGGCAGAAAGTTTAAGACCTTTTCATAAAAATAATTTTTCCTACAGGTCTAGATAGCTAAATGTAGTCATAGAAGGTCTTCTTAGCTTTAATTTGGTATAAGGTAGAGCTCGTGACTC
Organism: Glebionis coronaria; assembly: GCA_025667525.1. Classification (NCBI taxonomy): domain Eukaryota; kingdom Viridiplantae; phylum Streptophyta; class Magnoliopsida; order Asterales; family Asteraceae; genus Glebionis; species Glebionis coronaria. The sequence goes on from CM046876.1 coordinate 207,541,627, forward strand.
AAAACGAGCTAAAAGTTATGAGGTTTTAAAGATCGTGTACCGGGAGACGAGAACATTCATAATCCGAATTTATGTATAGTTTTAGTCAAATCCCGAGGACCACAAGTATGAATTGGTAAAAGGTCAAGGGTCAAATTTTGGTCACAAACCTGTGTAATTGAGTCTATAAGTGGACTTAGGAGTCAAAGAAGTGAAAGGTGCATTTCAAATAGGTCAAAGAGGTCCAAGTTGGTCGAAGTACAATTTCAGCCCGGAAAATGTAGTTTTGGAAAAGCGTTGAGTAACGGGTCGTAGAAGTAAAAACTTTTATTGGGATTAAAAATGTGTTATCTACAGGTCTTATAGTATTTTTGAGAATTTTGTCAAATTTTATAGGAATGGTTAAATATAGTAAAACAGCCCGTACTTTCGGTAAGTACCGGCGAAAATGAATAAAAATGGATAACGTAAATAATAAGAACGAATGGTGTAAAATGAGTGATGCTTGTTGTTTTGTTTTGGCGTGAGTTATAATTGTCCTAAGTGACTAGTATCTATGTATTTTATACAGTACCGTAAGGTATTTAAAATGAGATTACTCATTACGCGTTATTTGTTGATAGGTGTTGATTTACCCGGGCATCCGTATCGTCGTCAGTGATCATCTCTCGAACTACCGACTACTTAATATATAAGGTGTGAATTTATAGCCTCGCTTACTATTATTTCAAATTGTTTTACCCGCGAGGGAAATGCATGCCAGTTTTTAAAAGGAACGTATGTCATGAATGATTGTTAGACCCGAATGTTGCCTTAGAAATTGTGTTGAGTACCTAGTTGCAAAAGACCCTAATTTCATGAACTATTAACTATTGTCTTGCCCTCGAGAAGGGGGAAATAGCCGCTTATACAAAGTGATAGTACTATGGGGTTGACTACCCTATCCGAGACGAGGGCTAGTACGTTGATACCCCCTGCGGACGGATAATTTGTGATAAGAGAAAAGGTATAATTGCAACTGATGCCTTATTAGGGGCCATGGTTTCATCTGAGTCACGCCGGTAATTATTACGCGGGTGATTGAGTTAACGGTTTAGTGTCATGAGCTTAAACACAATTGTCAGTATCCTGAATATAGATTGTTTGATCGACAAGTCTATGGATGATCACGAATGGTTTTTATTTTATATACGTTCAAAATGAATTGTAAAACCTACAAATTCCACTCAACGTTTTCGTTGACCAAATTTTGGCATGTGTTTCAGGTAACCGCTGAAGTGTAGCATGGAGCGTGCATGGGATGGATGTTGTGTGTATGGCTTGGAGTCTGCTTGTTTTTCCTCCCTTTCCTACTTAAACATTTTTAAATTTTAATGTTATGTTGTTGTGAAACTGAAATTCTTGGGTCGAGATTCATGGGAACCGAAAACGCTAAACTCTGTTGTACCAAGTGGGGTTGGAAAAACCGTGGACATGTATCTTTTAACAATTTTTAATTCAAGTTTTAAGTTGACGTCTTTTTAGAGTCGTTTGATATATCTTGTGTGCAATGATAACTGTGTAGCACCCAATGTTGTAGTTCCGCTGCGCATAGCATTTTGTGGGGGTGTTACACTAACAGCATTTGGAATATGCTATTTTCAATTTTTCATTTTCCATTTTAATAAAACATTTTCTAAAAAATAAAGTTTATTAAAAAGTCTTTTGTCATATTAACAAAAGTGAGTTTTAAGGATAATCATTTTGATGATCACTAAGTATGATTAAGAAAGGTTAGTGATATGATTATTACCTTGATGATAGTGTTAGTTAAATAATTCATTTTGTGTTTTACACTAAATGTGTTGTATGGTTTGTTGTGATCAAAACTAAGAAAGATTAGTTAACACTAATAATGTTTTTAGGCATCACTTGCATTAACACTTTGTTTTGATTACGACAATACATAAAAACAAGCATTTACGAAAACAACGAAAAACGAATTCTTGAGTTCAAAAATTTTTTATTTCAACTATTATCACTTAAGTTATGAACAAACAAGTATTCAACCTAACTAAGTGATCAAGGATTTAATTTTTCTTAGAACTCACCTTTTATAAAATGTGACAAAAGTTTTTATTAAACTTTATTTTTAATAAAATATTTTATTAAATTATATATTTGAAAATTTGAAAATGGCATATTCAATATGGTTTAGGAATATCCTTTGGGGATAAATATTCCACCAGATGTAATTGCACCACTAAAAGACTAAAGGGAGCGGATTCTTCTCACTCGGTTCCTCAAATAGCTATGCGGTTCCTTATTGATAAGGAACCGCGAGCACAATTAAGGAACCACGCCCAGGGATAGCCATTGGACCTTTGTCATATAAATAGTGGACCATTCTTAGATTTTCTCCTCACCTCTTTTTGTCACACCCCCAATTTCACAAGGCAGCAGGATATCAACATTGGGTGTTACTTCATAACACATCACACACATTCATAGAAAACGACCTTAAAAGAGACGTTTTATAAAATAAACCATTCGAAAGTTTTATTAATATCAGAGTTTAAAAAAAGGTCCCAATAATTATTTCAAACCTTGGTAAAAAGAAGATTTGTTAAATGTAACGAATGAAAATTTTTTGTTTTGCCTTTACTTTATCTCACGCGGCTCCATGCTCTAGCTGCTCTTAAACCTATACACATGAGAATACATGCTAAAATGTCAACACAACGGTTGAGTTAATTCATATGTTTTTAAATAAACAATAAAGCTTTTGAACACAATAATCTTATCCACTGGCGATAATGTAATACATACAATATCCATATATTACAATATTGAGCTAAGCTCATGAAAAGATTTGTATGAATCTATGTAAGTACAAGTCTCGCACATACAATACTTGTATCAAATAGATTCACACAAAAATTCCCATGACACAACATATGATTAAAAATAGTAACTTACCGTCAAAGACACTTGGTTAATCAATAAAATCCGTGCAATAAATATAGTGCCATGCATAAAAGCCCTTATATAAGTACTATGCATTCCGGTAAACCAGGGAACAAGAGGTTGGCTGACCTCTAATAGCGCTATCCATAATATTTATACTCCATCGCCAGAAGCGTACGAACGATACGTATAGATTGGGTACGAACGGTACCCAACCGGGGACTAATAATGTGAGGCTTACGAACGGTAGAGCCCATAGGATACGAAAGGTATCCCACACATCCAACACTGACTATTTATGCACACACCGTATTCATATAGAATACGTGCAATCTGAAAGTCCTCGTGTATTACAATAATACACAAAGTTTAGAATTTAACTAAGTCTTGCATATTACCAAATAATATGTGAAGTCCAACATTTAATAACGTCATGCGTATATCAAATAATGCGCAAAGTCAATAATAGAATTCATGACAATTCATGGAAGATGATAGATTATTAACCAAGCCAATTAAAGTATTTAATATACAAAGTCAATAGTTCAACGCGCTTTCAAAAGATCAATACTATTAACATGTCCACCAGTTCAATATGTTCAAGTATGTCTAAAAGTCTAGCACATTCAAAGTGGTTGATAGAATAGAACCGTGTATTCTTTATAAAGCATATATACAAACTCATATGTTTATTTTGCATGCAGCATGTATTCCCCCTAAATAACATATAAAGCAGTAAAAGCGAGGCTATGAACTCACCTTAGCGAAAGCGATACCAAGCGATGATAAAAATCGACAAAATAGTCACAGAAGCATAACGATGAAATAAGATAAGACGGGAATCCGTGAACTTCTAACGACGACCTAAAATAAAACGATGCGTCTTACAAATATACACGACAACGTATAAAATTGTATTAAGTTTTATAATGTCTTCCTCGTTAATAAATGGTAATCGGTTTGGGTTTAATTATTTAACAAAACTAGTTATTACACTTTAAAATGTATTTTTAAAATTAATATTTTTATATTTAAGGATATTTACAATTTAGTCCTTTTAGTTTCAAAAATGGCAGAATTAGTCCCTATTGTTTCTAAAATGGCAAGTTTAGTCCCTAAACATAATATTAAGAATTTGAAAGTTTAAGCCATGATTAATAAGTATTAACTATAGACAAAACAGCCCCTTAAGTTTCTAAGGATTAAAACACTTGGATTTACTTTATAGAATTTCATGTTGTGGGACAACTTTGGTCTCGACTTTTACCTATGATAGATGTCGACCTAGAGGCTGAAACTCATACATGTTCAAGCCTCTAAGATGGTGATTTACCATATTTAAACAGTTTTGTTAGTTACTGTCACACCCCACCATGGCGGAATATGGGGCGCGACGTATGGATATCATCACAACAATAGCGTGTCTATAGAGATAACTAAATGAAATGGAAATATCATAAATGGTGACACAATGTCATGAAGATATCTCAAAAATGCAGGTTTCTAGGTAAGTGGGTAACATGTCTACCTCTTACCAAAGACATACAATTAACAAATAACAAACATATAGGTGTCTACAAAGTAT